>JADBJO010005381.1:2500-37378 GCA_016801955.1 Conus betulinus | reverse complement strand
AAAACCATTATGGGCCGTTAGTAACGCTATAATGGTAAACTTAAACATCGGGCATCATCTTAGTAACAGCTATAATGGTAAACTAAAACATCGGGTATCATCCGTGACCCATAATGAACATACCTACAAATTTTCAAGAAGATCGACAAAGTGCTTTCTGAGATATTCTATAAAGAAGAAAAAACCGTTACAGGCTGTTACAGCCCTTAGTAACGGCTATAACAATAAACTTAAACATCGGGCATCATCCGTGACCCATAATGAACATACCTGCTAATTTTCACAGAGATCGGCCTAGCACTTTCTGAGATATTCTACAAAGAAGAAAAACCATTACAGGCCATTACAGCCATTAGTCACGGCTATAACAGGGTAAACTAAAACATCGGGCATCATCTGTGACCCATACTGAAGATAACTGCTACTTTTCACAATGATCAGCCAAGTACTTTCAGAGATATTACATGAAGAAGAAAAACCTTTACAGGCCGTTACACCCGTTAGTAATGGATATAACGGTAAACTAAAACATCGGACATTATTCGATGGTCCATAATGAACATGCCTACAAATTTTCAGAAAGACCGGCCAAGTACTTTCTGAAATATTCCATGAAGAAGAAAAAACTGTTACAGGCCGTTAGTAATGGCTATAACGGGGCAAACTAAAACATGGGGCATCATCCAAGACCCATCATGAACGTACCTGCTAATTTTCACAAAGATCGGCCAAGTACTCTCTGAGATATTCCATAAAGACGAAAAACCATCACAGGCCGTTAGTAACAGCTATAACGGTAAACTAAAAACATCGGGCATCATCTGTGACACATAATGAACATACCTACAAATTTTCAGAAAGACTGGCCCAATAGTTCTGTTTGGAGCGAGTGTGAAACACATTTTGACGATGGACGGACACACACACACACACACACACACACAGAGCATTTCTTCATTTCCATTTTGGAAGTGAGCGGAGGGTGGTGTACATAACATCAGGAAACAATCAGACAAAAACAAACAAACCTACACTCACTAACAATATCAGATTAAAGCAAATACCTGACTGGACTACAAATCAAGCAGAAAGTAACTTTCAAAGCAAAATCAATATCAGAAAAAATATCTGTCACAGACATGCCTGATAAATGTGGCAGAAATGCCTTGAGAGGCACACATTCGAACAAAACATGATCTCTTGTCAGTTTTTTTCCCCGCATATGCATTTTGTTGCAGAGCTATATTTAGTTCTAAAAGCATCCAGTTTCAATCGATGAAATACTGAAACGAAGTTTCTGTATTGATGCATATCATAAATGTGCAGATTTTGGATGCTTTTGAAATGATCAATACTAAAAAGAGGGTTATTTGTGTGTCTGAACATGAGTAACAGCTTTGTTCTGCCCATTTCTGAAATATTCCCAAGCTGTTTGTTTTAAAATTTGTTGACTCTCTTTCAAAGTGAACGGTATGGAAATAGTTTGTACCCTCGTTCCATTTTCAGCGCCTTTTTTCGCACATCTGTCAGCAAGTTCATTGCCCGAAATTCCACAGTGTGAAGGAACCCAGAAGAAAGTTAAATCTGTTCCTTTACATATCAAGACGTGGATTAAATGTTGAATTTCCTTCAAAATAAAGTTATCTGAATTTGAATTAAAAAACTTGATCGATTGTAACACTGACAGCGAATCTACACAAAACAAACACTTGAAAAAATTGACTGCGGTAAATCAATTAGAAATGTCAACGCCATAAGTATCGCTATCATTTCAGCTACGAATATGGAGCGATATTTTCCAATGAAATATGCTTTTTGTACTTTCAGCGATGGAATAACAAATGCTGACCCGGCCTCTTTGTTACTCGTCAACGATCCATCTGTGTACACCTTAAGATGGTTAGAATATCTATCTTGCATTTGCATCTTCGTTAAATAAGACAAGATGTAAGGCTGATTTGCTTTCTTTGTATCAGTGTAATCAAGATCAAACTTCGCCCTCTTTCTTTCCCAAGTTGGAATGGGATCTATAAGAGACGTTTTTGACAAAGACTTAACATCTATATTACTTTTCTTAAACAAATCAGCAGTGTATGATGAACTGATAGTGCACAGAGAGGCAATATTTTTTGCTCTTTTTGGATAATCACTCTGAGTTTATAGATATTTTCCGTTTCATTCACACCTTCCATGGTTGAAACATTTCATGAAATATTTTGCCAGTGATAGATTCCTATATTCATTTAACGGTAAAACAACGTCTATTTCTCTGTATATCCCCAAAGTGGAGGCATATACCGGAACTCCTAGGCATAATTTGAAGGCTTTGCTATCTACACTTTGTAGTTTTTGTAACAAATACTTAGGTGCGCTAAAGAAAGCCTCTTGGGCGTATGATAATTTAGAACGAATTAATGCCAAAGCCAAGAGCTTTAATGTTTTTCCATCTTGGCACCAGCTTTGCTTGCTCAAAATTTTCAGAAAATTTAAAGTTTTTCTTGCCTTGTTTAAAAGGTAATCAATATGGATACTCCATGTGAGTTTCGATGTGAAGTGGACACCTAAGAAGCAAGTGTTATTCCATCCAGCTTAAAAGCCATTGTTGACTAAAACCATGTGAGTTTTTTCATGTAAAAGCTTTAGACCATGTGAGTTTTTTCATGTGAAAGCTTTAGGTGTGTGTGTGTGTGTGTGTGTGTGTGTGAGTGACTCTGAAAGAAATCCTGCAAAACTTTGGCAGAGTTCACTTCCATTGATCTTACGCTTCCTGCAGTACTTAAAAGCTTGAAGTTTGTCCTAGTGCCACACACATTTACGAACATCAACATCATCTCTTCTTTAGTCCAGCTTTTCTGTACATGTGCATGGGGGTCAGCAGCATTGTAATGGCCAACTCCTTTCCTCCACTTTGAACAGAGCATGGATGGATTACCTAAGATCATTGCTACTCCTTTGACCATCCCTCCAAAATCCAAGACAGAAGCAGCAGTGCATGTGGTGGTGTGTCTACCAAGCTAGCAGCATTTTGGGGCATTCACATAAATGTTTTCCACATTTTGTATACTTTGGGGAAGACAGATTGTACGATGATGTTCATTTCTGTTGACAGTCTTCAATGTGTGTGTGTGTGTGTGTGTGTGTGTGTGTGTGTGTGTGTGTGTGTGTTCATTTCTGTTGACAGTCTTTAATGTGTGGGAGAGAGTGTGTGTGTGTGTGTGTGTGAGTGTGTGCAAAGGTGGGAGAGAGATGGGGCTGGATGAGTGTATGCGTAGATATGTGTGCTTGCAGTGGGTGAGCTCTGTGTGGTACTGGCTGTTGGCTCCATATCAAAGAGACCTAAGCATGTAGCATTCACCTCACACCCTATTTTCATTGCTTATGGGTTGAGCAAAAAATATCTATGCCCGCTTGACCATGAGATGCCAGTGAAGGACAACACTAGACAGGTGATTTGAACTCGTGCAGGTCCTGGCAAGATGTAGGTGTCCACCACAGGTAAGTGGGAGATTAAAAAAAAAGGCTTCTGGACCAGAGGTTTCTGGAGATGCCTAGCCACCAAAGGCAGAGGACCACTAAAAAAAATCTTTTAAATAAAAGAAAAAAGAAAAAAGTTCCCATCCAGCTAAAATAAACCAGCTATCAGCATAGTTGCAGGATAATCAAATCTTAAAATAAAAACCATGTCTCCAGGAGATTATACAAAAAGAGAAAAAAAAAAAGTATAAAATATCCATACATCACAAGAGCACTGAATCTCAAACAGTACGATTGAGAATAACTTTGCAACATTTCCTGGATGATACATGAGCCAAAGACATGATAAAGGCCTAGTATTTCATGTATTATTCTTCACTTTCCAATGAATATTAAGGTATTTGTCTAAAAAAAATCATCCTTTCCCTGTTGTTTGTTCACCCCGTCAGTCGAACAGTACTGATGAAGGCTGCCAGATGGTAGCCGAAAACTCCGCTTTTGCCTCTCGGTCTTGAGAGACCAGGTACGAATGTTTAATCAAGTTAAAAACGGAATGAGTTAGATAATTTGAACATCACAATTCTGACAACAACAGGTTTCGCACATACCATAGTCTTTACCAGGTCACTTTGACGATACACATCCGATGATATGGGCCTCTCACAATACATACATTTCACAAACACTTTACCATACCCTACCATCTTCCCCCATGTTTCGAGTTTTCCTAGTCTTGTATCTTTAAAGACAAAGTCTCGGTGAAATACATGGGTCATAAGAGACCAGCATTGTCTGTACTATCAAAAGCCACATTCAGTAATTTCAGACCAATCTGTTTTCTATTTGACTCCTTTCTTTTTCTTTCTTTTTTGTGTTACATCATTCTCACTCAATTCAATCCATTCCAGATCCCTCATACACAACCACACCAAGGTGTGTGCTGTGATGACCTCAGCACCATCAGTCCATGGTGAGCAATTAATGTTAACTTGTCATGAGGCAACCCATCAGAAAAGGCGCCGAGTAAGTTTGGTGAAATTCAGTGGTGCCTGTTCTATATCAAAGAAAAACACAGGACTCCACCTTCTAAGCCTGTTTGTGACAATAGTAGCTGCGTAGTCCCAGAGAGCTAGCATGAGTGAGCACCCTCCCTCCAAGCAGTGTCACCAGGTCCATTCAGTGATCATCCCCATGAACATGCTCATGGCAACAATTCTGGTGAACTCACCACAGGCAAGGACAAGGATAGGCAGGTGAAACTTGGGTCACCAAGACAGCCGAGACTGAAGGCCTCAGAATCTGTGCCTTTAAAAGGAAATGAGAATAAGGACGAAAAAGATGGATACTATGGAATTTGGAAGAAAAAAAATGAATGAGGATGATGAAGAGGGATGCTTTGGAATTACTGTTCTGGTCTCAGACCACATGACAGTGCTGTACTCAACTCTTCTTTCAAACTGTGCCTTTGAGCCCAGCTAGCCCAAGTGATGCAGACTCCTGCATTGTTGGTCAGGCAATCTGAGCATCATTTTCACAAATGCGGTATCTGTTAAGTGGATGAAACTTGACCACGAGTTTTCAATCTTCCTATTTAACCGCTTAGGACACTCAATTCTAGGAAAGTGGTGGTCAGGGGCCCACTCACCAACAAATGTCTTTGACAGAAATTGAACACTTGATCGCCCAGTCTAAAAAGTCTACAACGCTAGCCACTGCACCACAGTGACTGATTCTGTTTGACTCATTAACTGATTCTGTTTGACTCATTAATTCACTTGCATTTGCTTTACCGTTAGTAAAATGCCCTTTATTGTTTGCATGATATTCAACTTTTGAACATAAAGATACAGTTCATTTGATCAACATATTGGAACTTTACTTTGTTTGGTGATTTAGAGGAATACAAATTTGCAAGCACACGCAAACGTCATAGAACTTTTTGCTCGCATGCCGTTTTGACTATCAAGTGACCTACTGTGCATGTTGTCAACTGGCATATGACACATACAGCTATTTCTATGGTGACAATACACTGATTGCCTGCAAAAAGTGCATGACTGTACAGTTAAAAAAATAACATATAAAATACAAATACCAAAGTTTTGTCCAACCTCAAGTATGTTCCTTTCATTAACACAGCGTCAGGGGCACAGGGATGCCACAGTTGCCTAAGAATAGAAATATCACAAATCACCTCATGGCACAAATTGTAAAACTGCATAGAAATTTCACAAATCACCTCATGGCACAAATTGTAAAACTGCATAGAAATATTACAAATCATCGTATGGCGCAAATTTGTAAAACTGCACAGAAATTTCACAAATCATCAAATGGTAAAACTGCAAAGAAATTTCACAAATCATCGTTTGACACAAATTGTAAAACTGCAAGAGTATGAATGCTTGTTGTAACAAAAACAAACAAACAAAACAAACAAACAAAAAAAACACTGAATGCACTGGCTGTTGGCCACAACATAAGTGATATTATTCACGACTGGAACAAGTCGCTGTTCAATGTCTCCAAGGTCACTAACATCACTCCTGCTGTCCACACAATCTTCTCGTATTTAACATCTCTACATTATAGTCCTTTTCCAGTTTTGTCCAACCTCATGTTTGTTCCTTTCATTCACACAGTACCAAGGACACAGGGACGCGACAGCTGTCTCAGAATAGAAATCTCACAAACTGTTATATGGCACAAATTGTAAAAATGTACAGAAATCTTACAAATCATCATATGGTACAAACTGTGCAACTGTCTGAGTCTGAATGCTTGTAATAAACAAAAAATACTGACTGCACTGGCACTTAGTTGTTGGCCACAACATGAGTAATACCATTCGCAACTGGAGCATGTCGCTGGCCAACATCTTCAAGGTCACCAACACCACTCTTACTGTCCACACTGTCTTCCTGTATTTAAACATCTCTGCATCTTGGTCTTTTTCAGAATGCTCAGCGTCACTTGAAATCCCTGCTTCACCGTTCTGCCAATTTCTCCTTTTTCCTTTTTCACCAGATCAAGAAGCAGCAAGCATCTTCCTAAATAAATGTTTACTAAGAAAACAAAACATTTAAAAAAAGAAAGATAAAATCAAACCCTACAGACTGTGTGTGTATATATATATATACATACATATATATATAGAGAGAGAGAGTAAGAGAGTGAGAGAGAAACATATATAAAGTCATAGACATAGATATATATACTATATATAATGACTATCAACATGCACTGTTTGACATACAGAATCTGATTAAATACAACTCTAACTGAATCAGTGATGTATGGGACATGTTCATAGTAATATCTGTGATGAACGATTATCTCTCCCAAGGTGCAGCCAGTGCTGGTACTATAGACCTT
Source organism: Conus betulinus (assembly GCA_016801955.1). NCBI lineage: Eukaryota > Metazoa > Mollusca > Gastropoda > Neogastropoda > Conidae > Conus > Conus betulinus. The sequence goes on along the minus strand of JADBJO010005381.1, from coordinate 30,529 downwards.
GCAATCACATCCCAACCACTAGGATATATCCAATCCCTCACAGGGCAAAGTTTTTTTTTGCCTGAAACTGGTTTTTCATCAAGGTGCAGTTGACCACTGTTCTGAAGTGTTTTATGGTATGTTACATGATAAAACGATGACAGAAATCAGGACATCCTGAGCAAATTTCATCACATATCCCGCAAATTTAAGTGTGCAATCCTTAGTCACATAGAACTGACTGCCCTGTGTTTTGGCTTTCTCCCTCAAATATTCCACAGGTTAGGCACCTTGTAAGGCTTCAGCTGCACTACCAACTGTGATGTGAACTGTGTTAGCAGTGGATGAGATTTGAGCAGGGAGTGACGGGTGGTTGTCACACCAAATGCAATAATAGCTACCTCGGATAGATTCGCCGTGACATGACAGCAGTTACTCTTGAGGTGGTCACACCACCAGCTGTAGATGCTCTGGTAACGCTACTGGTGAGCGAGGATAAATAATAAACTATGAAACTTGTGTACAGGTGAGCATTTTATACCACACTAGACTTTGTGTGCAATGTTGGAGTTTCGTCAAAATACAGGAAAAGCTTTCGTGTTATATTCAATTGTTTTGTAGTATGCTGTTATGGGAATGGAAAGAAAAAAAAAAACTGAAAAAACTGTCACCTTCCCACCTGTAGATGTATGCAGATATATGCATCATATCATCTGAGTACCAAGACAGCAGGACATCACAGTGGATGCAAGCTGTCTTCCTTCAGCGCAGAGTGGCAACTATGTTGTACGGTTTAGGGACGTGAGAAATACCAACATTTGCTTCACTGGCAGGGTCATAGGTCACACCCTCAGGCAAGGTGAAGGTGAATCGCTTGAGGAAACAGGCCAGCAGCAGCAGTAGTTCTGGTTTAGCCACGCCCTCTCCCTGACACTTCCTCCGTCCAGCAGGAAACGGCATCCAGGCCTTGGGTGTCGGCTTCACATTTCCTACACACACAAACACACACACACACACACACACACAGAGGCACATATACATGTGTGTGTGCATGCGTACATGTATGAAACATGCACACAAATACATTCACACAAACATGAATGACACACACACACACACACACACACACACACACACACACACACACACACACACACTGTACAGATCCGAGTACCACTTCAGTTCACTTTTCTGTCTGAAGGCAACTGGTGTGAATAGTAGCATCAACAGTGACAACTTTCACGTGTGATTACTATTTCACATCAAGTTTACCTCAGAAAACGTGGAACGGAAATGTCTTGCTTAGAAGTGGCAATGGGAACTAGAAGTACAGACACTCCTTAATACCAAATAATTGGACGTGAGGGGGTGGGGTGGGGGGAGAAGGCCCTGTTAACTATCACATCCACGTAATGGGGCATCATAGTGAATTCCACCACACCACTCCAAGAGAGGATAAGACAGAGGGACACAGAGATAGAAAGGCAGAGACTGTGACAGACAGACAGAATGAAAGGGACGCAGATCAAGTTCACCTTCATCGTCAAGAAATCGTTCAGGTTTGAATTTGTCGGGCTCATCCCACAGCCGGGGATCATGGGTCACCTCCCAGAGGTTCACCATCACCATGGTGTCCTGTATGAAAAACAAAAACAGAATGGATCAATCATGTCCCCACTCAGATGTTCATCAGGCCAATGTGAAACCAACAGAAGCAGTTCATCTTATCTCTGCCCAAATGGTCACCATCCTTAGAGTAATCTTTGCGAAAGACATACTTCCAGCCATTGACATGATTAAACTAGTTAATGCCTTGATGCTTGCTTTTATGATAATTTCCATGCAAAACTAACAGAGCCGATGTTTAATGTCACCACCCAGTTATGGTGTTTTTTTTTTTTTTTTTTTTTTTTTTTTTTTTAATGCTGATCGATGAGAATGAGGATGATTATGATGATGCTACGGATTTCCATTTCAGTCTGAGACTACATGACAGGGCTCTACGCTTCCTCTCATAATATATCCCGGCGTCAACCAGGCCCGAGAGATACAGACACCTGCAGTGTTGGTCAGGAAATTTGAGCAACACTCTCAGAACGCATCCATTAAGTGGATGAAACTCGACTGTGTGGTCCCAGTCTTCCCAACTGAGTCCGCAGCAAACTCAATTCTGGGTAGGAGCCGGTCGGGGCAGAAAAACCCACATGACTTCTGATGGGATTCGAACCCACGACCTCCCAGCCGGGAGTCCGCGACGCTAACCACTTCGCCACGGCGGCTGGTCCCACCCAGTTATGTTAATCATCACTGGAGTGCCCTGTGAGAAAGCAAAAGAACTCATTGATAATGTCACAATCTAGCTGTTCAGATGGGATGTATTGGTTATGTAAATGAACTTAGAAGTTAAAAAATGGAAAAGAGGAAAACAAAAAAAAAAAGTTTCGAAAGAGTGGGGGTTAGTTGCTGCCAAGGACATTGACAAAGTACAGGACAAGACACGATGCATTTCGACCTCTTGGGTCTTCTTCAAGTAAAAAAAAATAGATCACATTTAACATTTAGGACAGTACAAACAAAGAACGGAGAGAGACTTATCTGATGTCCATGTGGTATGCTGTGAAGAATGGCCGACAGAAGGAAATGACAGAGGGGATTATGGGAGAGGGAAAAGGGGGGGGGTGGTGTGGTATATGTGATGGTTGTGGTTAAGGTGGATTGATAATAATGCTAAGAGGGGGGAGTTTGAGAGTGTATATCTGTATATGTATATGTATATATATATATCTCTCTCAAACTCCCCCCTCTTAGCATTATTATCAATCCACCTAAACCACAACCATCACATATACCACACCACCCCACCTAACTAACCACAACCAACCCATCACCTCACATCATCCCCTCCCTTCACGCAACCCCCCCCCCCCCCCCCCTTTTCGTCGGCCATTCTTCACAGCATACCACATGGACATCAGATAAGTCTCTCTCCGTTCTTTGTTTGTACTGTCCTAAATGTTAAATGTGATCTATTTTTTTTACTTGAAGAAGACCCAAGAGGTCGAAATGCATCGTGTCTTGTCCTGTACTTTGTCAATGTCCTTGGCAGCAACTAACCCCCACTCTTTCGAAACTTTTTTTTTTTTGTTTTCCTCTTTTCCATTTTTTAACTTCTAAGTTCATTTACATAACCAATACATCCCATCTGAACAGCTAGATTGTGACATTATCAATGAGTTCTTTTGCTTTCTCACAGGGCACTCCAGTGATGATTAACATAACTGGGTGGGGACCAGCCGCCGTGGCGAAGTGGTTAGCGTCGCGGACTCCCGGCTGGGAGGTCGTGGGTTCGAATCCCATCAGAAGTCATGTGGGTTTTTCTGCCCCGACCGGCTCCTACCCAGAATTGAGTTTGCTGCGGACTCAGTTGGGAAGACTGGGACCACACAGTCGAGTTTCATCCACTTAATGGATGCGTTTCTGAGAGTGTTGCTCAAATTTCCTGACCAACACTGCAGGTGTCTGTATCTCTCGGGCCTGGTTGACGCCCGGGATATATTATGAGAGGAAGCGTAGAGCCCTGTCATGTAGTCTCAGACTGAAATGGAAATCCGTAGCATCATCATAATCATCCTCATTCTCATCGATCAGCATTAAAAAAAAAAAAAAAAAAAAAAAAAAAAAAAAACACCATAACTGGGTGGTGACATTAAACATCGGCTCTGTTAGTTTTGCATGGAAATTATCATAAAAGCAAGCATCAAGGCATTACTAGTTTAATCATGTCAATGGCTGGAAGTATGTCTTTCGCAAAGATTACTCTAAGGATGGTGACCATTTGGGCAGAGATAAGATGAACTGCTTCTGTTGGTTTCACATTGGCCTGATGAACATCTGAGTGGGGACATGATTGATCCATTCTGTTTTTTGTTTTTCATACAGGACACCATGGTGATGGTGAACCTCTGGGAGGTGACCCATGATCCCCGGCTGTGGGATGAGCCCGACAAATTCAAACCTGAACGATTTCTTGACGATGAAGGTGAACTTGATCTGCGTCCCTTTCATTCTGTCTGTCTGTCACAGTCTCTGCCTTTCTATCTCTGTGTCCCTCTGTCTTATCCTCTCTTGGAGTGGTGTGGTGGAATTCACTATGATGATGCCCCATTACGTGGATGTGATAGTTAACAGGGCCTTCTCCCCCACCCCCACCCCCTCACGTCCAATTATTTGGTATTAAGGAGTGTCTGTACTTCTAGTTCCCATTGCCACTTCTAAGCAAGACATTTCCGTTCCACGTTTTCTGAGGTAAACTTGATGTGAAATAGTAATCACACGTGAAAGTTGTCACTGTTGATGCTACTATTCACACCAGTTGCCTTCAGACAGAAAAGTGAACTGAAGTGGTACTCGGATCTGTACAGTGTGTGTGTGTGTGTGTGTGTGTGTGTGTGTGTGTGTGTGTGTGTGTGTGTGTGTCATTCATGTTTGTGTGAATGTATTTGTGTGCATGTTCATACATGTACGCATGCACACACACATGTATATGTGCCTCTGTGTGTGTGTGTGTGTGTGTGTGTGTTTGTGTGTGTAGGAAATGTGAAGCCGACACCCAAGGCCTGGATGCCGTTTCCTGCTGGACGGAGGAAGTGTCAGGGAGAGGGCGTGGCTAAAAACCAGAACTACTGCTGCTGCTGGCCTGTTTCCTCAAGCGATTCACCTTCACCTTGCCTGAGGGTGTGACCTATGACCCTGCCAGTGAAGCAAATGTTGGTATTTCTCACGTCCCTAAACCGTACAACATAGTTGCCACTCTGCGCTGAAGGAAGACAGCTTGCATCCACTGTGATGTCCTGCTGTCTTGGTACTCAGATGATATGATGCATATATCTGCATACATCTACAGGTGGGAAGGTGACAGTTTTTTTCAGTTTTTTTTTTCTTTCCATTCCCATACACAGCATACTACAAAACAATTGAATATAACACGAAAGCTTTTCCTGTATTTTGACGAAACTCCAACATTGCACACAAAGTCTAGTGTGGTATAAAATGCTCACCTGTACACAAAGTTTCATAGTTTTATTATTTATCCTCGCTCACCAGTAGCGTTACCAGAGCATCTACAGCTGGTGGTGTGACCACCTCAAGAGTAACTGCTGTCATGTCACGGCGAATCTATCCGAGGTAGCTATTATTGCATTTGGTGTGACAACCACCCGTCACTCCCTGCTCAAATCTCATCCACTGCTAACACAGTTCACATCACAGTTGGTAGTGCAGCTGAAGCCTTACAAGGTGCCTAACCTGTGGAATATTTGAGGGAGAAAGCCAAAACACAGGGCAGTCAGTTCTATGTGACTAAGGATTGCACACTTAAATTTGCGGGATATGTGATGAAATTTTGCTCAGGATGTCCTGATTTCTGTCATCGTTTTATCATGTAACATACCATAAAACACTTCAGAACAGTGGTCAACTGCACCTTGATGAAAAAACCAGTTTCAGGCAAAAAAAAAAAACTTTGCCCTGTGAGGGATTGGATATATCCTAGTGGTTGGGATGTGATTGCAAGGTCTATAGTACCAGCACTGGCTGCACCTTGGGAGAGATAATCGTTCATCACAGATATTACTATGAACATGTCCCATACATCACTGATTCAGTTAGAGTTGTATTTAATCAGATTCTGTATGTCAAACAGTGCATGTTGATAGTCATTATATATAGTATATATATCTATGTCTATGACTTTATATATGTTTCTCTCTCACTCTCTTACTCTCTCTCTCTATATATATATATGTATGTATATATATATATACACACACAGTCTGTAGGGTTTGATTTTATCTTTCTTTTTTTAAATGTTTTGTTTTCTTAGTAAACATTTATTTAGGAAGATGCTTGCTGCTTCTTGATCTGGTGAAAAAGGAAAAAGGAGAAATTGGCAGAACGGTGAAGCAGGGATTTCAAGTGACGCTGAGCATTCTGAAAAAGACCAAGATGCAGAGATGTTAAATACAGGAAGACAGTGTGGACAGTAAGAGTGGTGTTGGTGACCTTGAAGATGTTGGCCAGCGACATGCTCCAGTTGCGAATGGTATTACTCATGTTGTGGCCAACAACAACTAAGTGCCAGTGCAGTCAGTATTTTTTGTTTATACAAGCATTCAGACTCAGACAGTTGCACAGTTTGTACCATATGATGATTTGTAAGATTTCTGTACATTTTACAATTTGTGCCATATAACAGTTTGTGAGATTTCTATTCTGAGACAGCTGTCGCGTCCCTGTGTCCTTGGTACTGTGTGAATGAAAGGAACAAACATGAGGTTGGGACAAAACTGGAAAAGGACTATAATGTAGAGATGTTAAATACGAGAAGATTGTGTGGACAGCAGGAGTGATGTTAGTGACCTTGGAGACATTGAACAGCGACTTGTTCCAGTCGTGAATAATATCACTTATGTTGTGGCCAACAGCCAGTGCATTCAGTGTTTTTTTGTTTGTTTGTTTTGTTTGTTTGTTTTTGTTACAACAAGCATTCATACTCTTGCAGTTTTACAATTTGTGTCAAACGATGATTTGTGAAATTTCTTTGCAGTTTTACCATTTGATGATTTGTGAAATTTCTGTGCAGTTTTACAAATTTGCGCCATACGATGATTTGTAATATTTCTATGCAGTTTTACAATTTGTGCCATGAGGTGATTTGTGAAATTTCTATGCAGTTTACAATTTGTGCCATGAGGTGATTTGTGATATTTCTATTCTTAGGCAACTGTGGCATCCCTGTGCCCCTGACGCTGTGTTAATGAAAGGAACATACTTGAGGTTGGACAAAACTTTGGTATTTGTATTTTATATGTTATTTTTTAACTGTACAGTCATGCACTTTTTGCAGGCAATCAGTGTATTGTCACCATAGAAATAGCTGTATGTGTCATATGCCAGTTGACAACATGCACAGTAGGTCACTTGATAGTCAAAACGGCATGCGAGCAAAAAGTTCTATGACGTTTGCGTGTGCTTGCAAATTTGTATTCCTCTAAATCACCAAACAAAGTAAAGTTCCAATATGTTGATCAAATGAACTGTATCTTTATGTTCAAAAGTTGAATATCATGCAAACAATAAAGGGCATTTTACTAACGGTAAAGCAAATGCAAGTGAATTAATGAGTCAAACAGAATCAGTTAATGAGTCAAAACAGAATCAGTCACTGTGGTGCAGTGGCTAGCGTTGTAGACTTTTTAGACTGGGCGATCAAGTGTTCAATTTCTGTCAAAGACATTTGTTGGTGAGTGGGCCCCTGACCACCACTTTCCTAGAATTGAGTGTCCTAAGCGGTTAAATAGAAGATTGAAAAACTCGTGGTCAAGTTTCATCCACTTAACAGATACCGCATTTGTGAAAATGATGCTCAGATTGCCTGACCAACAATGCAGGAGTCTGCATCACTTGGGCTAGCTGGGCTCAAAGGCACAGTTTGAAAGAAGAGTTGAGTACAGCACTGTCATGTGGTCTGAGACCAGAACAGTAATTCCAAAGCATCCCTCTTCATCATCCTCATTCATTTTTTTTCTTCCAAATTCCATAGTATCCATCTTTTTCGTCCTTATTCTCATTTCCTTTTAAAGGCACAGATTCTGAGGCCTTCAGTCTCGGCTGTCTTGGTGACCCAAGTTTCACCTGCCTATCCTTGTCCTTGCCTGTGGTGAGTTCACCAGAATTGTTGCCATGAGCATGTTCATGGGGATGATCACTGAATGGACCTGGTGACACTGCTTGGAGGGAGGGTGCTCACTCATGCTAGCTCTCTGGGACTACGCAGCTACTATTGTCACAAACAGGCTTAGAAGGTGGAGTCCTGTGTTTCTTTGATATAGAACAGGCACCACTGAATTTCACCAAACTTACTCGGCGCCTTTTCTGATGGGTTGCCTCATGACAAGTTAACATTAATTGCTCACCATGGACTGGTGCTGAGGTCATCACAGCACACACCTTGGTGTGGTTGTGTATGAGGGATCTGGAATGGATTGAATTGAGTGAGAATGATGTAACACAAAAAAGAAAAGAAAAAGAAAGGAGTCAAATAGAAAACAGATTGGTCTGAAATACTGAATGTGGCTTTTGATAGTACAGACAATGCTGGTCTCTTATGACCCATGTATTTCACCGAGACTTTGTCTTTAAAGATACAAGACTAGGAAAACTCGAAACATGGGGGAAGATGGTAGGGTATGGTAAAGTGTTTGTGAAATGTATGTATTGTGAGAGGCCCATATCATCGGATGTGTATCGTCAAAGTGACCTGGTAAGACTATGGTATGTGCGAAACCTGTTGTTGTCAGAATTGTGATGTTCAAATTATCTAACTCATTCCGTTTTTAACTTGATTAAACATTCGTACCTGGTCTCTCAAGACCGAGAGGCAAAAGCGGAGTTTTCGGCTACCATCTGGCAGCCTTCATCAGTACTGTTCGACTGACGGGGTGAACAAACAACAGGGAAAGGATGATTTTTTTTAGACAAATACCTTAATATTCATTGGAAAGTGAAGAATAATACATGAAATACTAGGCCTTTATCATGTCTTTGGCTCATGTATCATCCAGGAAATGTTGCAAAGTTATTCTCAATCGTACTGTTTGAGATTCAGTGCTCTTGTGATGTATGGATATTTTATACTTTTTTTTTTTTCTCTTTTTGTATAATCTCCTGGAGACATGGTTTTTATTTTAAGATTTGATTATCCTGCAACTATGCTGATAGCTGGTTTATTTTAGCTGGATGGGAACTTTTTCTTTTTTCTTTTATTTAAAAGATTTTTTTTAGTGGTCCTCTGCCTTTGGTGGCTAGGCATCTCCAGAAACCTCTGGTCCAGAAGCCTTTTTTTTTAATCTCCCACTTACCTGTGGTGGACACCTACATCTTGCCAGGACCTGCACGAGTTCAAATCACCTGTCTAGTGTTGTCCTTCACTGGCATCTCATGGTCAAGCGGGCATAGATATTTTTTGCTCAACCCATAAGCAATGAAAATAGGGTGTGAGGTGAATGCTACATGCTTAGGTCTCTTTGATATGGAGCCAACAGCCAGTACCACACAGAGCTCACCCACTGCAAGCACACATATCTACGCATACACTCATCCAGCCCCATCTCTCTCCCACCTTTGCACACACTCACACACACACACACACACACTCTCCCACACATTAAAGACTGTCAACAGAAATGAACACACACACACACACACACACACACACACACACACACACACACACACATTGAAGACTGTCAACAGAAATGAACATCATCGTACAATCTGTCTTCCCCAAAGTATACAAATGTGGAAAACATTTATGTGAATGCCCCAAAATGCTGCTAGCTTGGTAGACACACACCACCACATGCACTGCTGCTTCTGTCTTGGATTTTGGAGGGATGGTCAAAGGAGTAGCAATGATCTTAGGTAATCCATCCATGCTCTGTTCAAAGTGGAGGAAAGGAGTTGGCCATTACAATGCTGCTGACCCCCATGCACATGTACAGAAAAGCTGGACTAAAGAAGAGATGATGTTGATGTTCGTAAATGTGTGTGGCACTAGGACAAACTTCAAGCTTTTAAGTACTGCAGGAAGCGTAAGATCAATGGAAGTGAACTCTGCCAAAGTTTTGCAGGATTTCTTTCAGAGTCACTCACACACACACACACACACACACACACCTAAAGCTTTCACATGAAAAAACTCACATGGTCTAAAGCTTTTACATGAAAAAACTCACATGGTTTTTAGTCAACAATGGGGATGATCCCTCTTATTTACCATCTTTTAAGCTGGATGGAATAACACTTGCTTCTTAGGTGTCCACTTCACATCGAAACTCACATGGAGTATCCATATTGATTACCTTTTAAACAAGGCAAGAAAAACTTTAAATTTTCTGAAAAATTTGAGCAAGCAAAGCTGGTGCCAAGATGGAAAAACATTAAAGCTCTTGGCTTTGGCATTAATTCGTTCTAAATTATCATACGCCCAAGAGGCTTTCTTTAGCGCACCTAAGTATTTGTTACAAAAACTACAAAGTGTAGATAGCAAAGCCTTCAAATTATGCCTAGGAGTTCCGGTATATGCCTCCACTTTGGGGATATACAGAGAAATAGATAGATGTTTTTTTACCGTTAAATGAATATAGGAATCTATCACTGGCAAAATATTTCATGAAATGTTCAACCATGGAAGGTATGAATGAAACGGAAATATCTATAAACTCAGAGTGATTATCCAAAAAGAGCAAAAAATATTGCTCTCTGTGCACTATCAGTTCATGCACTGCTGATTTGTTTAGAAAAAGTAATATAGATGTTAAGTCTTTGTCAAAAACGTCTCTTATAGATCCCATTCCAACTTGGGAAAGAAAGAGGGCGAAGTTTGATCTTGATCACACTGATACAAAGAAAGCAAATCAGCCTTACATCTTGTCTTATTTAACGAAGATGCAAATGCAAGATAGATATTCTAACCATCTTAAGGTGTAAACAGATGGATCGTTGACGAGTAACAAAGAGGCCAGGTCAGCATTTGTTATTCCATCGCTGAAAGTACAAAAAGCATATTTCATTGGAAAATATTGCTCCATATTCGTAGCTGAAATGATAGCGATACTTATGGCATTGACATTTCTAATTGATTTACCGCAGTCAATTTTTTCAAGTGTTGTTTTTGTGTAGATTCGCTGTCAGTGTTACAATCGATCAAGTTTTTTAATTCAAATTCAGATAACTTTATTTTGAAGGAAATCAAACATTTAATCCACGTCTTGATATGTAAAAAGAACAGATTTAACTTTCTTCTGGGTTCCTTCACACTGTGGAATTTCGGGCAATGAACTTGCTGACAGGTGTGCGAAAAAAGGCGCTGAAAATGGACGAGGGTACAAACTATTTCCATACCGTTCACTTTGAAAGAGAGTCAACAAATTTTAAAAACAAACAGCTTGGGAACATTTCAGAAATGGGCAGAAACAAAGCTGTTACTCATGTTCAGACACAAAATAACCCTCTTCTTAGTATTGATCATTTCAAAAGCATCCAAAATCTGCACATTTATGATATGCGTCAATACAGAAACTTCGTTTCAGTATTTCATCGATTGAAACTGGATGCTTTTAGAACTAAATATAGCTCTGCAACAAAATGCATATGCAGGAAACAAAACTGACAAGAGATCATGTTTTGTTCGAATGTGTGCCTCTCAAGGCATTTCTGCCACATTTATCAGGCATGTCTGTGACATATTTTTTCTGACATTGATTTTGCTTTGAAAGCTACTTTCTGCTTGATTTGTAGTCCAGTCAGGTATTTGCTTTAATCTGATATTGTTAGTGAGTGTAGGTTTGTTTGTTTTTTTCGTTTGATTGTTTCCTGATGTTATGTACACCACCCTCCGCTCACTTCCAGCCCCACCCCCTCCTTACACACACACACACACACACACACACACACACACACACACACACACACACACACACACTTGTATGCAACATGAACAAACTCTCTCTATCTCCCTCTATTTGTCTATCTCTCCTTTCTTGCCTAATATCACATAGTTTGTGAAAAGACATTAATTAAAGTACTACCACCACTACTACTACTACTACTACTACTACACACAGACACACACACACACACACACACACACACACACACACACACACACACACACACACAGAATCATAGAGGTGTTTAGGTAACATTCTGTGGTATAACAGATTAAAAAAAACAGCAGTTTGTCTCATCCTCAAGGTGTTCAGACTCACGTGTATTGATTCTTTTTGTACTCCCAGTTCTTATAGAACAGGGAGTACTTTAAAATGGAAATGAAGAATGCTCTGTGTGTGTGTGTGTGTGTGTGTGTCCGTCCATCGTCAAAATGTGTTTCACTCGCTCCAAAACAGAACTATTGGGCCAGTCTTTCTGAAAATTTGTAGGTATGTTCATTATGTGTCACAGATGATGCCCGATGTTTTAGTTTACCGTTATAGCTGTTACTAACGGCCTGTGATGGTTTTTCGTCTTTATGGAATATCTCAGAGAGTACTTGGCCGATCTTTGTGAAAATTAGCAGGTACGTTCATGATGGGTCTTGGATGATGCCCCATGTTTTAGTTTTGCCCCGTTATAGCCATTACTAACGGCCTGTAACAGTTTTTCTTCTTCATGGAATATTTCAGAAAGTACTTGGCCGGTCTTTCTGAAAATTTGTAGGCATGTTCATTATGGACCATCGAATAATGTCCGATGTTTTAGTTTACCGTTATATCCATTACTAACGGGTGTAACGGCCTGTAAAGGTTTTTTCTTCTTCATGTAATATCTCTGAAAGTACTTGGCTGATCATTGTGAAAAGTAGCAGTTATCTTCAGTATGGGTCACAGATGATGCCCGATGTTTTAGTTTACCCTGTTATAGCCGTGACTAATGGCTGTAATGGCCTGTAATGGTTTTTCTTCTTTGTAGAATATCTCAGAAAGTGCTAGGCCGATCTCTGTGAAAATTAGCAGGTATGTTCATTATGGGTCACGGATGATGCCCGATGTTTAAGTTTATTGTTATAGCCGTTACTAAGGGCTGTAACAGCCTGTAACGGTTTTCTTCTTTATAGAATATCTCAGAAGGCACTTTGTCGATCTTCTTGAAAATTTGTAGGTATGTTCATTATGGGTCACGGATGATACCCGATGTTTTAGTTTACCATTATAGCTGTTACTAACAGCTATAACGGCCCATAACGGTTTTTCTTTCTTTATGGAAAATCTCAAAGTATTTGCCGATCTTTCTGAAAATCTGTAGGTATGTTCATTATGGGTCACAGATGATGCTCGATGTTTTTAGTTTACCATTATAGCTGTTACTAACGGCCCATAATGGTTTTTTTCTTTATGGAAATTCTCAGAAAGTTCTTGTCCAATCTTTCTGAAAATTTGTAAGTATGTTCATTATAGGTCACAGATGATGGCCGATGTTTACCAGAATGGCCCATTACTAACTGTTACACCAGCTCAAGACGGTTTTTCCTCTTTATGGAATATCACACACGTATTCAGGATAAACTGGGAGTACGTTTATATGCTTTGCATCTTCTTGTTCTTAATCAGTCTACATTTGTTCAAGAAATTATAATCACATATGGTTTGTATTATATTATCCTTATATTCTTTTGGAAGCACGGTTTTCAAGAGAACTGCCCTAGAACAGTGTAAATATGTATACACACACCTTATTTTGCTTATTGAATCAGAAATAAATACAGAAATGAATGAGTTTTTGTCTCTGGTGTTGATGACCTGTGGGCGGAGTAGAGAGATGGTTGCATTTGGTGACTGAAAGTGCATGCAGAGTGGGGGGAATGCATATGGTGTTGTGGGTGATGTAGTCGCATTCTACACATCCTCCAACAATCTCTTTTTTGTACTCCCAGTTCTTATAGAACATGGAGTACTTCAGAATGGGAACGAAGAAATGCTGTGTGTGTGTGTGTGTGTGTGTGTGTCCACCCGTGGTCAAAATGTGTTCCACTCGCTCCAGACAAAACTACTGGGCCAATCTTTCTGAAAATTTGTAGGTATGTATATTATGGGTCACGGATGATGCCCTATGTTTTGGTTTGCTGTTACAGTTGTTACTAAAGGCTGTAACGGCCTTAACGGTTTTTCTTCTTTATGGAATATCTCGGAAAGTAATTGGCCGATCTTTGTGAAAATTAGTAGGTATGTTCATTATGGGTCATGGATGATGCCCAGTGATTTAGTTTACCCCGTTATAGCCGTTACTAACGGCTGTAACGGCCTGTAATGGGTTTTCTTCTTTATGGAAATATCTCAGAAAGTAATTGGCCCATCTTTCTGAAAATTTGTATGTTCGTTATGGGTCATGAATAATAACTAGTGTTTTAAGTTACCGATATAGCCATTACTAACGGCTGTAACGGCCTGTAACAGTTTTTCTTCTTTATGGAATATCTCAGAAAGTACGTTGCCAATCTTTGTGGAAATTAGCTGGTATGTTCATTATGGGTCACAAATAATGCCCGATGATTTAGTTCACCGTTATAGCCGTTACTAACGACTGTAACAGCCTGTAACAGTTTTTCTTCTTTATGAAATATCTCAGAAAGTACTTGGCCGATCTTTGTGAATATTAGCAAGTATGTTCATTATGGGTCACGGATGATGCCCAATTTTTAGTTTACTGTTATACCCGTTATTAACGGCTGTAACAGCCTGTAATGTTTTTTTCTTCTTACGGAATGTCCCAGAAAGTACTTGGCCGATCTTTCTGAAAATTTGTAGGTATGTATATTATGGGTCACGGATGATGCCCTACGTTTTAGTTTACTGTTATAGCCGTTACTAACAGCTGTAACGACCCATAACGGTTTCTTTTTTATGGAATATCTCAGAAAGTATTGTGGCCGATCCTTCTGGAAACTTGTAGCTTTGTTCATTATGGGTCACGGATGATGCCCGATGTTTAAGTTTACACTATAGCCATTACTAATGGCCCATAATGGTTTTCTTCTTTATGGAAAATCTCAGAAAGTTCTTGGCCGATCTTTCTGAAAATTTGTAAGTATGTTCATTATAGGTCACAGATGATGGCCGATGTTTACCAGAAAAGCCATTACTAACTGTTACACCAGCCCAAGATGGTTTTTCTCTTTATGGAATATCTCACACATATTAAGGATAAACTGGGAGTACGTTTATATGCTTTGCATCTTGTTTCATTTGTAGTCTCACGTTTTATTTTCTCAATGGAAGGTGGGGGCGGGTCGTAACCCAACCTCACGGCTGATTACAGCAGGACCTGTTAATAAATCATCTTACACAAAATGGCAAAAAATATCTAGCTAGAAGAATAAAGAGCACACGTTTGTGCTTCAACATCATCAAAAATGGCTACCAGCTGAACAAACACAAAGTGACTATAAAAGGTATATTACATGGGACAGCCGAAAGAAAGGGAGAGAGAGCTTGCACAGCCAGTGGCTGGGCCTATGCACCACTCGCTACATATCCAAGCAAATCAGCAGTGAGTTGCCAAACACTACTGCCACATGTCTCAATCAGTCTTCTCTGTAGTGCATAGATCCCTTTACTCAATCACACATTCCAGGTAATAATTAGTCTCTTGCTAACTGTCAACAACAATTATTAACTTTTGATCCCTTTTCTTGTCACAAAACAAAGGAAAATATTCTGTATCATTACGGCTGTCATCTTAATGTCTTTTTTTAAACGTACCAAGAGATGTATGTGACATTTCAGTCTCTCCATATGGGAATCAAATATACCCACAGATGTGTATAGCATGTCCATTCTCAACACATGGAAAGCTATACAGACCAAAAATCGCTTATGATCTTCACTCTTTAACTGATCAATATCTATGTGCACTCGTCGTACACCATACTACAATTGCATACCTCGTAAAAGTGATAGCTAGAATTAAAGCCAAACACAAGCACTAGTGCTCAGTCAGTCAAATGGTGCACACATACATTTATCAAGCCATAATTCTAACAACACTAGAACCAACATTTTGATCAAATCAATACTAAACAAGCAACAGAAAGTTAGCCAACTGAATAATTTCGGAAGGGAAGGGATGTGGGAAGGAGTGAAGGAGAAGTTACGCAAATGCCATCTTGCAAATGCCACTGCAGAAGCTGAAAATCCATTAATGCTGATGTAGTGCTTGTGGAGCGCGTGCCAGACATTCTGTGTAGATCGATCCAGTAGAAATAAAAAAGCTGCTGCTTCCATGACTGTGTTCGTAGCGTGAAGTCTGCGTAATCTGTCCAACGTCTGTACTCATATGTTTTTTGCACAGTCGAGCAAAAAAAATATACCGACACGGATGGCAACCGATAGTACAAATTCCCCACACGCATGCGCGCAGTCACATCTGCGCGTGCACGCGCGCGCGCGTGTGTGTGTGTGTGTGTGTGGTTTTTAGCTGAAAAAGAAAACGGTCACAATGCGGGTCACAATATTCTCTTTTGTTCCCTTACACAAGAGCTTTGTTCACCGATACAACTATAAATGCATGTTTTATTCAAATATTGTGGAATTTCACTCTAGAAGACAACAGATCATTCTCGGACAAGAGATTCGATAGTGGACAGAGATAATTGCTAAGGAACACTCATGAGTTTAAATCACGACAAAATTGAACTGACGAACAAAGTGCGAGTAACTGATCATTTCAACCTCGGCTGCAACACAAGGAACTTTAGATGTAGCAGTGGTCGGTAACAGGCCTACCAACAAAACACACGTTATCAGTAGCCCTTACCTCACTGATCAGCGGGTAAACGTCTTTATTCTGGACCAGTCACCAGTCAACAGCCTGTGCCCCGTACATGTCATTTGCAAATCGAATATAGTTTAGCCGGTGTTGCTATAGCAAGTACAAGATTTTTTTCTGTGAGAAAAAAGACAGACAAGAGAATGACAAAAGAAAATGTTTTGACATTGACCGTAATAGCAAAGATAAAAATAACAACCAACAAACCAACCCAAAATCCTGGCACTCAGTGAGAATTGCAAAGAAAGAACTTGGTTAAAGAAAAGGACAAACAAAAAGAAAGAGAAAGAAAAGGAAAAGAAAACTAACTAAAACCATGTTTCACCCACTGTCAAAAGAACAAATGAAATATAAGGGGGGGGGGGGGGGGGGGTGTCAATCCACCCCGGGTACATTCAGTTCTAACCTAAAAGATTATGGTAATATCACTGTTTACATAAGTTTCTGATGCATGTCCCCTTATCTGTGAAGTATCCAACACTTGCAGAAACTGCACAGTGAAGCGTTTCGAATATGATTATTGGTTAGATTAATTATGAGGAAAGATTACAGCTGCTTCATTTCCAAGCCTTGAATAGCGGAGAACATGAGGCAACTATGATTAAGATTTTCAGCATTTCACGAGATCATGTCAAAACGGCAAAATACACCGTGTGTATTAAATGAATCATTAAACAGACAACATTTTTTTTTTCCTTTAATCCAGTTTGAGGGTTTTTTTTTTTGTTTTTTGTTTTGTTTTGTTTTGTTTTTTTTTGGGGGGGGTCAAAACTAACATAGACTAGATGCATGGAAGATGTTTTTTATATTAGTAATGAAGTCGAAATCTGTTGAATGAATTACAAAGTTCTATTGCTGCAGAAAACTTACAACATGTTTTTTTTAACGTTCTGAAAACAAACTAAAACAGTGAGAAGAGTTTTGATTCCTGTCCCGTTTAATTATCAGAAGACAGTCAAGGGTAAAAGGCATGCACTATGTACCCTCAGTAAACCATTAAATGAATATTATAATGAGACCTGATGTGAACAGTTAAATGAATATTATAATGAGACCTGATGTTTCATAAGGCTGCTGCTTTTAAAGCGTTATTTATTTGTATGTAGATGCTGACATGCAAACTGCAGCCGCCGCAGAAACTGTATACATACTGATCACCTCTGACCCTGTCTCACAGCTTAGCGCTGCAACCTGCTGTGCATAATGCTTCCTTTTGATCACCCTCTCTCTCTCTTTCTCTCTTTGAAACGTGACGCTAATAGCCATCGCTATTCTGTGTGTGTGTGTGTGTGTGTGCGCGCGCGCTCGCGCGCGCGCGCGCGCGTATTTGTGTCCCTCTTCTTTCTCTCTCTCTCTCTCTCTCACTCACTCACTCACTCACTCACACACACACACACACACACACACACACACACACACACACACACACACACACACACACACACACACACACATACCGCTATTTACATTCAGCGCGGATTAGATTACCTGTCTATATGGCCTTCCCCTGTACCAGATGTTTCTAACCATGTGCATGCCTCTGCCGTTTAAGTTAGGTTCAATGATGATGAAACTGTTAACCACAGTTTTAGTATACTATCCACAAGGAACCGACGATGATGATACAGACTGACTCAAAATGTTATCCACAAATGAAAAGTGGATTGTCGCAGCTAGGCGATTTCAATGCACACTCGCGTTTTGGGGAAAGAGACTGTAATACCGCAACAAGCAATCGTCTAGTCGTTAACATCGTTGACCCTCCCCTTGTGTTATTAAACGATAGTCGTATAACAAGAATACTAGACGTTTCTTTTCACGGAGCAACTGCTATCGATTTAACATGAGCATCACCAGAGCTAGCCACAGACATCACTGGGGAAACTGAAGATGACACACTAGGAAGTAAACATTTGTCAACAGTCATTCAACTGAATCACGAGTTAGATATTTGTTTTGAAAAAGACGACGATGTCATACCAAAGTTTAATTATGCTGTCGCTGATTGGGAGCATTTTCTAAATTTACTCAAATACATGGACATCATAATGTGGAACACGAAGGTATAGATATCTGCTATGATAGATTTTTGTAAAATAATTTTAGAGACTGCAGAAAAAAAAAACTATTCCTAAAAGGAGTTTCAGTAACAGGAAAACTAGAGGGAATCCATGATGGAATGTTGAATGTCAGCAGACAGTTGATTATAAAAAGCTTACCTTTAAGTTATGGCTAAAAGGCAGATGCAAAGAACATCACATTAAAATGAAACATGCAAAAAATGTTGCGAACAGAATAACGGCAAAGGCAATGCGAACATATTGGAACACCTTTTGTAGAAATGAAATGCATCATTGCAAAGATATGAAAAAGTGTGGCAGAACGCTAAAGAACTTTAAAATGACATTTGTTTACATTCTTATCCGATGAAGGTAAATAACGTTGATTTTCCGTCTGAAAAAGAGAAAGCTCAAGAGTTTTTTTTTTTTTTTTTTTTTTCCATATTTGCTAAAAATAGCAAATTTGATTCTCTTACGACAGAAATAGAATCGTTGAGGTAAAAAAAGAAACACAGTCAAAAAGTATACAGACCCTATCCTGATAACAGTAGTTACATTAACGCGCCTCTAAGCATGAAGGAGCTGAATGATGCATCGAGATTTCTTAGTACCAAAAAGTCTTCAGTTGGTCTGGATGGAATGTCTTACATTATAAAATCATTTACCTGAATCATGGCTTCATATTTTCCATAAACTGTCTCAAAAATGTTGGTTTTCAGGTCCAAAGATTTGGATACAGTCTATTGTGGTCATCATCATCATCATCATCATCATCATCATCATCATCATCATCGTCATCATCATTATCATCGCCTATTACCCCTCCTGGGGTACAGGCCGCCAACCAAGGACCTCCAGGCATCTCTGTCCTGGGCTCTTTTCTCAGCTGGTTCCAAGTCATCCCCATGTTCCTGATGTCTGCTTCCAGGTCCCTGCGCCAGGTGAGCCTGGGTCGACCTCTTTTTCGCTTTCTTTGGGGGTTCCATGTTAGGGCTTGTCTGTTGCTTGCAGGCTTCCGCAGCATATGTCCAATCCAGCCCCATCATCGTTTCTTGATTGCTTGTTCTGCGGGCAGCTGGTTTGTCCTCTCCCAGAGCTTGTTGTTGTTGATGGTGTCTGGCCACCGGCTGCAAAGAATCTTGCACAGGCAATTGTTGATGAAGACCTGCACTTTCTTGGTGGTGGCGACTGTAGTTCTCCAGGTCACTGCTCTCCGTACAATAGAACTGCCTTGATGTTGGTGTTGAAGAAGCTGACTTTGATGTTGATTGACAGTTCCTTGGAGCTCCAGATGTTCCGTAGCTGTACGAACGCTGCCCTGGCCTTTCCGATCCTTGCTCTGACGTCGGTGTCTGTGAAAACCTTTCCTGGCACAGACAGCAATGTGATTCCTCTGTAGTTCGCACAGTTGCTAAGGCCGTCTTTCTTGCGAATCTTGATAAGGTATCTCTCCTTCCAGTCTGCTGGCACTTGCTCCTCTTCCCAGATCTTCTTGAAGAGAGGCCAAAGCATCTCTACTGTGGTCTGTATGTCTGTCTTCAGTGCCTGTACAGGAATGTTGTCAGGTCTGCCGCCTTTCCGTTCTTCAACTGTTTGATGGCCTTTCTAATTTCTTCTTTGATTGGTGCACTGCAGTCCATGGGCAGGTCTGAGAGTCAGCCTCTTCGATGTGTGAAGGGTTCTCTGGCGATGGTCTGTTCAAGAGCTCCTCGAAGTGCTCAACCCATCTGTTCTTCCGCTGCTCTTCTCCTGTGAGTTGCCTTCCCTCTCTGTCTTTTATTGGTTGTTTCTGGCTTCCTGTATTTTCCTGCCAGCTTCTTGGTGGTGTCATGCAGTCCTTTCATGTTTCCCTGTTTTGCTGCTTGCTCAGCTTCTGTTGCTATGTCATATACATATTTTCTCGTGTCTGCTCTGATGTTCTTCTTTGCTTGCATGTTTGTTTTTCAGTGTGTTCTGCTTGTACTTTGGCCTCCCCTGCTCTTGTTTGGCTGTTGTTGATTGCGCCATCTTCTCTCTTTCCTCTGTTGGATCTTGCATAGGCTGTCTGCCGAGATCCATTCCTTTTGCTGGTGCTTATTGTGGCCAGCACTTCCTGGGATGTTGGTGTTACTGCCTCCTTGATCTCCTTCCACTTGTCCTCTAGTGTCCTCTTCCAGTAGTTCTTGCAGTATTTGAAACTTGCCTAGACTTGTTCTATATTCTTGGATCTGTTAGCATCTCTCAGGAGAGCTGTGTTGTACTTGTGTCGTACTGCATGTGCCGTCATCCAATCTTCTTCTTCTATTTCAACTTAAGCCTGGTCACAACGAGGTGGTGGTCTGAAGCCACGTCTGCTCCTCTCTTTGCCCTCACATCCTGCATGGATCATCTGAATTCCTTGCTGATGCAGATGTGGTCAGTCTGGTTTTCTGTCGTGTGATCTGGTGAAGCCCAGGTGGCCTTGTGGGTGTTCTTGTTGGGGAAAAACTCTGCCACCGATAACAAAGTTACTGAGTGCACATAGGTCTGCCAGTCGTTTCACCATTCTCGTTCATGTCCCCCAGTCCATGGCTTCCCATGATGGTCTCGTACCCAGTGTTGTCCTTTCCGATCTTGGCGTTAAAGTCTCCCATCAGGAAGGTGATATCTCTCTCTCTCTGGGTACTTTTCTGTGACGGGCTGCAGTCTATCGCAGAACTGGTCCTTGTCAGTTTCCTCACTGTCATTTGTAGGAGTATATAGCACTGTATCACATTCATGTTGATCTTCTGGTTCTGAAGGATGCCGTGATGATTCTTGGGCCATGGGCTTCCCACCTAATAAGCGCTCTCTGAGCTGTTTTAGACAACATCAGTGCCACTCCTTGAGTATGGGGGGAAGGGGGGGGGGGGGGGCGGGACATTGTCCTCTTCATGTTCTGAGTACAGCAGCACCTCTCCCGATGTCAATCGTTTCTGTCCGGTCTGTGACCAGCAGGTTTCACTGACTCCAGGCAGGGTTAGGTTGTAGTTCTTCATTTCTGCCGCTACTTGGAATGTTTCTCCTGTCTCATACATGGTCCTGACGTTCCATGTTCCGATGTTGGCTGCCCTGGGTGAAAGAAAGGTGGTCGGCCTTGTGGCTTCCCGAGATTTCAGGCTTTCACCACATGGCGTCATACATCTTCTTGTCGAAGACCCATCCCTTCCCAGGGCTGAGGTGTCGATTTGATTCTTGGCTGGCGTTTCTGTAGCTGTGTTTAGTTTTACGGGGTAGGGTAGCTGGCCCTACGCCCAACCCTCCTCCTTCATCCGGGCTTGGGACCGGCATGATTCCTGAAGAGGGTCTCCCGGCGGAGTTCTATTGTGATACCATTGTTAAAACAAGGTAAGCCCCGCAAATAAGTCTTAACTTTCTTTGACTTCGTATGATCATCAGGATGATGCAAAAAAAAACAATCATACTTAATAGACTTACATATTTTTGTGGAAAAAAGTTATTCCAAATAATCAACAATAGACAACATGGTAAAGTCAAGTCAAGTCAAGTCAAGTCAAGTAAACTTTATTATCTCAATTTGAGAAATTAATTTGTGGTCACACACATTCACAGCAAATAAACAATAATTTAGTCACATTACCCATTTTCTCACATATGACATACATTCATATAAAGGAATTTGGATTTCAATTAAACATCTCCTCGGTTCATAAAATCAATGGACAGGGGAATAAAACTTTGTTTAAATCTGACACTTCTGCATTTAACCGATCGATATCTTCGTCCTGACTGAAGAAGGTCATACTGATTTGCAAGAACGTGGGTCTGGTCACACGCATCTTCTTCGCTTTACAAACAACACGGCACCTGTACAGCTCACTCAGACTTTTTTTTTGTCTCTCACCAACGATTTTTCCTCCCACGTTCACCACTTTCTCAAGCACATTTCTACTCTTCACAGTCAACCCCACCATACCAACACATAAATGAAATGAAAAGTTAAAAAACAGATTCCAAGAAGCATGAATAAAATGTCCGAAGAATGTCAGTATTCACATGAAATGATCGCAGCTTGCGAAGACAATATAATCTGGTTTGACATTTTTTGTGGACATACTCAACATGGTTTAAAATTCAGCTTATTCTCTATAAAAGTTCCTAAATATTTGTATGATTCAACACGTTCTACTTTAGCACCTTTGATAAAAAGTGTGTGTACAGCTTTTGGATTCTTTCTAAAATCAATCAACATTTCTTTCGTTTTTGTTACATTCAGATCAAGATAGTTATGATCGCACCAGTCAACAAATCTTTGAACCTCCTTGAAGTAAACAGAATCAGAGTTGGAGAGATCCACAAGTGCTGAGTCATCTGAATATTTAATGTACAAAGTTGAATCACTTCCTGAACAATCATCTGTGTACAGAGTAAAAAGCACTGGTGATAAAACAGTACCCTGGGGTGCGCCAGTTGAAATGACTCTGGAAGACGAAACAACACTTTGATATCGAACAGACTGTGTCCTCTGTGTAAGAAAATCAATTCTCCAAAGAATGAGCTTGTTACACACATTTATGTTAATGAGTTTCTTTGCCATCAGATGTGGTTGTATGGTGTGTTGAATGCTGATGAGAAAATAAAGAGAATGCGTACAAAGGAGGCAGGCTTTTCGAGGTGTGAAAAAGCATGATGGAGAAGTGTGAGTGTGGCATCATCTGTTGATCTGTTCTGTTGGTATGCGAACTGAAACGGGTCTTGGTGCTGTGTAGTATCTTTAAAACAAACACAGAGGACAATTCTTTCAAGACATTTCATTGCAACAGATGTGAGGGCAACTGGTCGGTAATCATTTAAACAGCTTGGGTTGCGTTTTTTGGGAACAGGACATACAGTGGCATTTTTCCATAAAACAGGAATTATACATTCTCTAAGTGACCAGGTAAACAAACGACTGTAAACATAGGAGAGCTGAGAAGCACACACCTTCAACAATTTTCCACAGATATATATATCAGGGCCCATTGCCTTTCTCACATTTGAACGTTTGAAAAAAGACTGAACATCATTTTCCCTCAATCACAACAGAATCACTGCCATCAACATCGTTTTTAACATTGCTTTGGAGTTCTTCCTTCACTTCCTTTAATTCTTTACTAAATCTTTATCATCAAATCTACAGTAAAAATCGTTCAGCTTTCTGCAAATTGTTTCTGTTCTTTTGCTGCTTTTTTTGTTACTAATATTTTGGCTTGAACATTTTCCTGAACCTGATAAAACCTTTATTCCTTTCCATGCATCTCGCATATTTCCATTCTGGAACATGTTTTCGACTTTTCTCTTGTAAGCTCTCTTTGATTCTTCAATCTCTGTTTGCAGTTTCTTTTGTACAACCTTACGATCGCTTTTATTGCCTGATTGAAAAGCTATTTTTTCTCATTTAGAGTTACTTTCAGAGATTTTGTAACCCAAGGTTTGTTGTTGGGTAATATTTTGATAGTTTTAGTGGGTACAATCATGTGTTCACAGAAAGAAATGTAGCTGGAAATAACATCGGTGGCTTCGTTAATGTCAAAACTAGAATTCAAAAACAAATTCCAATCTGTACATTCAAAACAGGCCTGTAATTCATCAACACTTTCTTGTGTCCAACACTGCACTTGCTTTTTGGTGATAGGTTGTGTTTTTCACTTTTGGTCTGTAAGCTGGCAAGAGATGAATGGCATTGTGATCAGACTGACCAACAGGGGGGAGCTGAACACACTTGTATGCAGATGGTATATTACAGTAGCATAAATCAAGTATTTTATCCTTTCTTGTAAAACATGACACATACTGTTTAAAAGAAGGCAGGTTTGAACTGAGGTCATAGTTGACTACAATATATTAAAATCAGTTTGCAAAAAGAAAAAGTGTCCTTGCTACCGTTTTTGATGTGAAAAAAAAACTTATGATAGGGCGTGGCATACAAGACTTTTATACAAAATTAAGAACATTGGTCTTGCAGGATATATCTTTGATTACATAAAATCTTTTCTTTAAGACAGAAAAATCACTGCATCACTGCAAGAGTTGGAAACATATATTCAACGTCAAAAGCTATAGATTTAGGAATTCCTCAGGGGTCTATAACTGCACCTATGTTTTTTAATTTGTTAATTCATGATTCGCCAGATTCAGTTTCAAACAAGACAAATGTGTCACAAAATGCTGACGATATTGCAATATGGATGAATTGTTCTTTAAGGAAAACAACATCAAAACGCTTGTGAAAAATGTACTCAAAATGTTTATCAAACAGGGTAACTAATCTGAGCCATTATATGAAAGAGAAGGGTCTGGAATTTTCTGCAGAAAAAAATATATAGTATGGTGCTTTCAATAATGGTGCTGATCCAACTGCTTGTCCACAATTCACTTGAAAAATTGGATTATAAATCCAGTGTTAAGCTTCTTGGAGTTTATCTTTCTAACAGTCAAATGGAAAACACACATTGATCACATATTGTCGAAGGCAGGGAAAAGTTAAAATTTTTTAAAGATCATTGGTCGATATGATGAGTGGGTCAAGACACTGCCATTCTTATTCATCTTGTCACGTCTCTTGTTGGAAGCAAATTAAATTATGGTCAGGAAGTATATATCTCGGCACCAAGTACATATCTGAAAAAGCTTCAGAGCTTAGACAGCAAAGCTTTAAAGCTGACACTTGGCGTACCTGCTCATGCTTCCAATTAAAAAAAAAATCAGAGAAGCTGAAATTTTGCCATTAGATGACTATAGAAAATTGGCCTGCGCTAAATACATGATTAGAGTTTTTCAGCTGTTGAAAACGATACAAGTGCTGAAATCAAAGTAAGGTCAGGCAAACATTTTCCAAAAAGACGCAACAAAGTGTCTTCTTCATCAACAATAGCAACATACACGTCTGACGTTTTTCATTCAATGGCTACAAACCGTCTGAGGCTGCAAAAGATATATGATGTTGATTGTCTTCAGTCAAATACTAGTTCCAGTTGGCAACAATTGCTTAATCTCATGTGTCTGAAAAATACCCCATTGACCTGAAAGTTGCCACAAATGATTCAGTAAGTGATGATGCCAATGCAGGTGCCGGTTTTGTAATACCTAATCTAAAACTACAAAGTCGTTCTGCTTGGGAAAGGGCTATTCAATATTTACAGCCGAATTAATTGAATTAGTCATGGCAGTACAGCATATTATCGTATGCCCATGGTTATTTTCAACATCTTATTTTGTGCTGATTCAAAATCAGTATCAAATGCGATTAGTAGTGATTCAAACAGAGAACGAAATAAGATTATCTTTGAGATAAAGTATCTTATTCGTTGTCTAATAATGAAGGGCTTTTGTGTCAAGTTTTGTTGGGTTCCTTCTCACTGTGGAGTTAGAATAAACGGATTGGCAGAGAAAAGCGCAAAACTGGGTGCCCGTAATGTACGTGATACTATCTCTTATCAGTTCAATTATCGGTGAGCGAAATGTGCAACATAACTGAAAGAGTAATATATTTGAATTTTAGAAATAGGACCCTCAAACTGGTCGTTTCAAAACCTTTCTTTCTGGACAAAGGCATATTGTTAGTTTACTACATAGAATGAGGCTCGATGGTTGAAATATTCTAGGAATGTTCGGTGTGTGTGGTGGTTTTATTTCCATTCCACATATTCTGAATATGCTATATTTTGACAAGCAGTGCATTTTAGACAATAGTTTATCAGCTGATTCTGTATCATACAATCAACTGCTTAAAGTGTATGGTATTGGTCAATGTATATTGAATAGTCCTGTGGCTGTTTTTTTTTTTCACTATAATTTGGTTTTAAATTTTGTGGTTCTTGAGTATTGTAATGTAGTGTAGAATACTTGTATATGTATAGGTAGGAATGTGTGTGTGTGTGTGTGTGTGTGTGTGTGTGTGTGTGTGTGTGTGTGTGTGTGTGTGTGTGTGTGTGTGTTAGCATTTCATTTCATTTTATTTTTTCATCTATTTTCTCTTTTTGTGTAATATCGCCAATTATGACGAAAACACATTAAATAAAAGATTCATTCATTCTTTCTTTCTTTGTAGTACGTGGCTAATGAATACTTCTGTGTGTCTTAAATGCATCCAAATAACTAATTACGCCACCTGGGTAGTTCATTGCTTTGCAGAGGTATTTCTCTTCAATTGTTAAGCAGTTGCTTAATGTCTCATGCATCTCGTTAAAATCCATCAAAAACCTGAGTGAAGAATTAAAAACAAGACGGAAAATTAAAGGTGATACGTTCATATCAGGCACACTACTGCGGCTGAGACCTCACACATTTCCTGAAAGTTCAGGAGGCAAGTAAAAGGACTCGTCACGCCAGCATACCGGCAGCTCGTCTTCAAATTAGGTTCTGCAATCTCCATAGACCCTGGGACGCTATTTTCCACAGCCACTGTCCCAGCGCTGGAACAAGAATCCAGTACGCCATTACATCGCCACGTGGGACAACCAACCAACCAAGCAGCAGCAGGCCTGCAAGTAGTGGTGGCATCAACAAAAACTGGAGGGACACCTGTGCAGTTCTCCACCTTGGCATCAGCTAAGTCCTTGGGCACCTACTGCACACCAGCTTGGATGAACAAAACAGTCCCTCTTTTTATGATGAGATAAACTTAGAAGAGGGCAGCCATATGAGGCCAGACTATATCTTTGAGGAAATTCTAACAGTTTGTATATTTTAACCTTGTATACGAATGTAAATGTTTGTGTCTGGAATTGCGCTTACCTTGTGTCAGTCTATTTGTTTTTCATACATCATTTCACGTTTGAATCTATTGCTAATTCCATCTGTCACCTGAGAACAATCAATTTTAAGTGTGTAAGCCCGGGGTGCATAAGTCATAAGTCTGAGTCACTGTTGAGTATTTTTGACAGTCACGAGGAAAAAAAAAAAGAGGAATAGATGACTGGTACTGGAAAGTTGCTCCCAGGGAAGGTGGAGGTGAAGTTTGATTTAAAAACTAATCAATAATTTTAGTAAGGAACATACTCAGAGTCCTTCTGCTAGTGGACGACACCTCCCACTCCCTCTCTCTCTCTCTCTCTCTCTCTCTCTGGTTTTTCCAGCGCTAGAAAACATGGCGTTGAGATGTAATTCTGGGTCCAGTTGAAATATTTTCATGAATGTTTCCTGGCGTTGTCATTGCGTTATCATACTGAGTCTGAAACCGAAGTTCGGAATCAAATGGATAGTCTAATACTGCTAACAGTCAGTCATAATTAAACGAACCTTTTTTTTTTTTCATTTTGATTGCCCTGAGAAATTTAAGATACTTCTATGGGTATGAAGAAGTCGAGGAGACTATTACGCTCTTAGAGAAAAAAAATCCTGATTCAGAAATGGTTTTTACTCTTAAGCTGAGCCTTAGGAACGCTTTGTCAGTTTGACGATTAGCAAAGAAAAAAATATAGATAATGAAATCATTGAGAAAAACTGTAAGTACAGAGACACGGACCTGTCATAGAAGCCAACTGATAATTGTCCAGCAACAGTCCAAATGAACTTGCCGATACTAGTGACCTTGACACAAAAACATCAATATTTGAAAAGTAAGGTCCCGCCTTGGCTTAAGGCTGTGTCAGATCAACTGACATAGGCTAGA
>JADBJO010005380.1:157500-163658 GCA_016801955.1 Conus betulinus | reverse complement strand
TTGTGGTGTTGGTACTAGCCAGACTACTTGTACAATCTCTTTGAGCACTTGGTTGTGCCTCCATGTGTAGAGCCAGGGCTACTTTACATGAGCTTAGGACATGCTCCACTGTTTGTTTTCATGGCAAAGGGGGCATGAAGGATCGTCTGTTTTTCCCCACTTCACCAGGTTTGCATTTGAGGGCAGAAGGTCATATGCAGATCTGAGAATGAAGCTGATCCTGAGAGGGGCCATGTGCCAAATGTCATTCCAAGTGAGACTTCTTTGGAGTGCATTCTCCCACGTTGTCCATTGCCCTTGCTGGCTCTGCTGGACTGCTTTTTGGAGTCTTTTTTGGTCTTCTTCTTTTCTCATCTCCTGAATCATCATGTCTCTTTTGGCTTTTCCTTTGGCCTTTGACCACCATTCAGTTTTGGGTCACCCCCAGTCCTTGTCTGTTGGTCTGTGTGTGTGTCCTGTTATTTCTCTGATCTTGAGACTTTCTTTTGCAGAATCCATCGCCTCTTGAACTTTCCATTTTCTGCCTGTCTTCAGTTGGGGCTTGATTGCTTCAACCCTTGTCTCCTGAGTCCTCCAGCATGCTTTGAAGTCTGATCTTCCCTGCTTTATATTCCTCCAGGATGGATTTCAGTGGTAGTTTCAGCTTTGCTTGGCGACAGTACAGCGCTATGTCAGTCAGACAGGGTGGGACACCAAGCCATTTCTTGTGAACTTGTTGATTTTGGATTCCATTGCCTCCACTATGCTGGTGCAGATGTCGTATCATCAGAGGCCATAGGAGCTTTGGTATCAGCATGAACTGCAGACACCAGACCTTGTATTTGCCAGGGAGCCCACACTGGTCAATGGTCTCCAAGCCTTCTTCCGACATCTGTTTGGTTTTTTTGCTCTTTGTGTGTCTTTCAGCGTATCATCATACCATCTTCCAAGGCTCTTGACTGGCTCTTCTGTTACTTACTGTTGGAATGGTCTGGTTGGGCAACACTGAAGACCACAGATTCGGCCACTTTTCCTTTCCTCAGTGAGAGACTCCGTGATTTCTTTGGCTTGAACTTCATTCTGGATGAGGCAACTATGTCATCCAGCCTCTCCAGCACGTGACGTGTCTCGTCTTCTCTGGATGAAATCACTGTAGTGTCATCCATGAAGGCCTTGAGAGGGGCATCTTGTATCCATCGCCAAGGTCTGTTGTCTTGCGTTGCTTGTTGCTGCTTTCAAGATGACTTCCATTGCCAACACGAACAGTATTGGGGAAATGGCACAGCCCATTGCAATGCCCACTTCCAAGTTGATCCAATCTGTTGTGTACTCCTTGGTAGAACCGCATTGAGAAGCCTTTGAAGTACTTCTTGAGCATGTCGTGGATGTTCTTTGGCACATGGTACATCTTAAGAGCCAACTGTATCATCTCATGGGGTACAGATCCATATGCGTTTGCCAGGTCGAGCCACACTACGTCCAGGTCTCTCTTTTCTGTTTTTGCTCTTTGGATTGCGTCCCAGATCATTGTGGCGTGTTCTACACAGCCAGCCACGCCTGGAATGCCACCTTTCTGGACTGACTACTTGTTTTCCATGAGGTACTTGGTCAGCCTTGCTGCCATGACAGAGAAGAAGATTTTCCCTTCGACGTTCAGTAGTGATATTGGCCTGAACTGGCTGATGTCACTTGAGTTTTGCTCTTTGGGGATGTACACACCATCTGCCGTCATCCACTGGCCGCTGATCTTCTGATTTCTCCAAGCTGATCGCAGCAGCCTGTGGAGCCACTCCAGCACCTTGGGACATTTCTGTACAGCTGGTAAGGTATTCCGTTGGGCCCTGGTGATGATTTGGCTCTGGCTTTGTCGACCACCTTCTTGTCGACCACATAAAACATTGCTCACTCTGTCTTTCAACGTTGCATTTGATAAAGGATCACTTTCACCAACACAAAGAAAAGCAGTTATTACTTTACTACATAAAGGTAAGGATCTACCGAGGAATGAGTTAAAAAAAATTGGAGACCTATATCTCTGACAAATACTGATTATAAACTTTTGGCCAAAAGCTTAGCTAACCGTTTGGGGCAGGTAATACAAGACGTCATTGACGAAGATCAAGTGGGGTATATTAAAGGGCGGAGTGTAGGGACATTAGTTAGGCAAATTGATGATGTAATCGAGCAACTGAATGCAAATAATAAACCTGGTGTGCTACTCAGTATTGACTACACTCAAGCATTGATCGTATTTCAAAAGACTTTATGATAACCGCATTTAAAAAATTTGGCTTCGGGATGGATTTTATTAAATGGGGTTGAAGTAATAATGAAAAATACTACGAGTTGTGTGAATTACTGTGGTTGGATATCCGAGTATTTTCCAGTAGAAACAGGAATTCGTCAAGGTTGTCCATTTCACCGTTGGCCTTTGTGACAGCTATAGAAATTTTAGCAATAAAAATAAGAAACTGTCGTAATATTAAAGGGCTTGATTTATGGAGATCTGGTAACAATACTTTGGCTACTTTAATCAAACTTGCACTTTATGCGGATGATATAAACTTTATTTCTGAAGGATGAGCACGACATGTTGCATGCACTCAACATATTATTTGATTTCTCGTTGTTTTCAGGATTGGAGATAAATCGTCACAAGACAGTGGCAATGTGGTTAGGAAGTAAAAAAAACATTGTGAAGATGTATGGTACGGAATTTCTTGGAAAAAATAGATAAAAAATTCTTGGAGTTTATTTTGTCAGTGATAGATGTGCTTCTTTGGTAATGGAAAACTGGTTGCAAAGAATCGATAATATAAAAAGAATTATTCATTCTTGGGAAAAACGAAATTTAAGTGTAATGGGGAAAGTATTTATTATAAAGACATTTTTGATATCTCAATTAGTCTATGTCATGCAGGCGTTGGTAATTCCAGACAATGTGCTTATAGAAATCAACAGAATACTTTTTAGGTTTCTATGGCGTAAGCAAAACTGTAATAAAAAAAAAAAAGGCATATGAAAAGTTAAGAGAAAATGTTATGTGTAAAGATTTTGAACAGGGAGGTTTGAAAATGATAGATGTCAGACAAATGCAGTCAGCGTTTCTTCTGCATTGGGTAATACGTCTGTGGAGAGCCGGAGAAAATGAGAAGTGGTCCTTTATCCCGAAAAAGATTTTTGCTCCGTTTGGCAGTAATTACGTGTGCTTCTATGCAAATGTTAATAGTGGTGTGCTTAAAGGTTACATTTAGTTAATTCTTTTTTCTGGAAAACAGTGTTAAAAACATGGTTAGATCTCAATAAGCATGATGGATCTTCAGCACGTTCTTCCCTTTGTGGAATAACCCGTGGCATTATATATAGGGGAAACGTTCTTTTCTTTCCCGATTGGATACGAGGTGGTATACTGATAGTTCAGGATATGTTTGGTGCCAGTGGAATGTTATCTTTGCCTGAAATATGTAATAGGATTGGAGACTCACCCTCCAGAACACTCGAATATAATGTAGTAACCGCTGCTGTCCGACAATATGTTTCAAGTATAAGTGAAGAAGATCGGTGTAACAGTGATTTTTCAGATCCCCCTCTTTTTGTGGCAAGAAACTGATAAATCTGTAAAGAATTTCGGAAAACAATATGTATGTTGCAAAAATCGGATCCCTGTGCCTTTAGCTTTTGGAAAAAACAAATTTGGTATAGAATTAACAAGAATATTTGGCAGATCCCTCGCTTGTGTACAAAAGAAACACGATTGAGAGTGCTGCAGTGGAAAAATTTTGCATAACATTTATCCCACTAATATTATGCTATGCAAGATGAAAATACGTGATGATAAAAAATGTTCTTATTGTACTGACGAAATCGATTATATCGAGCATTTTCTTTTATGAATGTCCAACTTTTAAATACTTCTGGAAATACATTTGCCTATTTATACTAGTACAGTGCGACATTAATGTATCCATATCTCTGGTTGATGTTCTGTTGGAAAGCAGAGAAGAGCAACGATATCGATGCAGTGAACCTAAAAAAAATTAATTATATAATTTTGATAGCAAAACTGTGTGTAGGTATTGCTAAAAAGACTGAATCAAAATTACCAATGTCCATGATATTTAAAAATCGGTTAAGATATCGGAAAGTTTAGCAAAAAAAAAAAATCACATACACGCCCCACACACGCACTCTCAGAACCATACATGCACACGCCTACATACATTACAACGTGTGTACGGTCAAGGATACACACACACACACACACACACACACACACACACACACACACACACACACACACACACACACACGAATATGTTGTCCCGCTTCTGGACCTTCCTTATGTTTTCCTTACATTTTGTTTTGTTTTTTTTCGTCTGAAGGTCAAACCCATTGGGGACCAGGTCGGTTTGTGAGACAATGTGTTCCCCACCCTTGCAAGAGTGTCTCTCCTTTGACCCATTGTCCAGTCACTCCTGTTGCTGTCCTTGCATTTTTTTTTTTTTTTTTTTTTTTGACCAAGGATTGCTCTTGGAGATGTTCGAGCTTATTTGTGAATGTGCGAGGGGGAGTGATACTCAAAAAAGAAGGGGAGGGGGAAGGGGGAGAACGAGAAAGGAAAAGAAAAAGAAGGGAGAAAAAAAGGAAGGAGGAAAAAAGAGAAAGAAAGAGAAAAAAAAGGTGTGAGGTCAAAAAAGAAAGTAGGGGAGGCCGGCATAGAGAAAAGGCTCTTCCTTGAATGGATATGAGAAGGATAGATTGATAGATCGATAGATGGGTAGATAGCTCGAGTGATAGACAAACAGATAGACAGAGAGACAGACAAACAGACAGACAGACAGACAGACAGACAGATAGAGAGATTTATGGAGAGATAGAGAGATGGGGGAGTTGGGTTGGAGTGATAGGGAGGGAGTGGGGGATGGAGGGAGGGGAGGTGTTGGCAGATAGCGGGGGAGGATGACGGTAAGAGGTAAGAGGGAGGGATAGAAAATTGAGAGTGAGGGAACTTGATTGAGAGAGGGTGGGAGAGTCTGGGGATAGGTAGGTGATAGAGGGTTGGGAAGCTAATAGATGAACAGGGAGGTTCGCTATGATGTGAAACGAGATGTTGGTGATAGAGGTGATAGAATGGGGGGGGGGGGGGGGCTTTTTTTTTTTTTTTTTTTTTACCTTTTTTTTTTACCTTTTTTTTTTTTTTTTTTTTTTTTTACTAAACCCGATTCTAATAACTTCAGTATCGTAGTATGTTTCATAATTCCACCTTTTGGTTACCCAAACCCTATTATGTTTGAAATCCAGTGATTGCCATGTGTTATGTTTAAGTCCCTCCCTTCTAAATTTCAAAGAAAGCGAAAGATTTCTTCTTTACAACATAGAGCCTAATCTCGATGTAGGTCTCTTTGATAGACCGTGAATGTGGTGGGGGAAAAAAGTGACATGTTCGTACAACGTGCACTGTACTACTGTAACTAATGTAAGTGTGTAGCACTGGCAGCAGATCATTCTAAAACACGTTTGCGAACCCATTCCAAATCAGCTTGCTTGGTGTGTGTGTGTGTGTGTGAATGACTGTGTCCTTCCCAACTGTGTTCCACCCACCACCTGCAATGGCTCCACCTTATATTCATAACAAATCTTTTTCTGTGATTAATTGGAGGGAAGAATGGAAAAATAATCTGCACCCTATGAACAGGAAAGCTTCCTCACTAAAGCAAGTGTGGGAAGTGTTGAAACGAGTAAAAGTCACCGCGAACCAGAGAGAGAGAGAGAGAGACGAGAGAGAGAGAGAGAGAGAGAGGAGAGAGACATACATACAGCAGAAGAAAGACAGAGAGAGCCAGAGAGTGAGAGAAGGACACACACACAGAGAGAGAGAGAGGAGAGAGGGAGAGAGAGAGAAAGAGAGATCCAGAGAGACAGACAGATACAGACAGACACACGAGGAACAGACAGACAGCAGAGCCAGAGAGTTACACACAGACAGAGAGGCAGAGCCAGAGAGTCACACACACACACACACACACACACACACACACACACACACACACACACACACACACAACACACACTCACACACACACACAGCGCGCGCGCAGAAGAGCGAGAGAGAGAGAGAGAGAGAGAGAGAGAGACTGTAACTCTGAAGGCTGTGTCGGTTGTACCGTTTGGCCGGCTGC
>JADBJO010005380.1:122500-152500 GCA_016801955.1 Conus betulinus | reverse complement strand
ATGGTATTCTGATGATTATCATCTAAAACAAATCGGTGACAGTTCGATCTACTGGGAACTGCCTTGTTTAAATGTGTATATGAACACTGCAATGATAAGGGCCAGAGAGAGAGAGAGAGAGAGAGAGGGAGAGAGAGAGAGAGAGAGAGAGAGAGAGAGAGAGAGAGAGAGAGAGACAGACAGACAGACAGACAGACAGGCTTACAGACAGAGAGACAGAGTGAAGAGAAAGAGAGTGAGAGAGAGGGTGCGTGCGTGCGTGCGCACGCACATGTGTGTGTGTGTGTGTGAGAGAGAGAGAGAGAGAGAGAGAGAGAGAGAGAGAGAGAGACAAGACAAGACAAGACAAAATTCTTTATTTACGAGGATAATAGATAAGCACTCATGTGCTTTTTTACACAGAGAGAGAGAGAGGAGAGAGAGAGAGAGAGAGAGAGAGAGAGAGAGAGAGAGAGAGAGAGAGGAGAGAGAGAGAGAGAGAGAGAGAGAGAGAGAGACTCTGCGTGTGTGTGCTTACGGGCGTGCACGTTCATGGTTGGGATGTGGCATTATGTGTGTGCGTGTGCGTCTGTGCGTGTGTGTGTGTGTGTGTGTGTGTGTGTGTGGTGTGTGTGTGTGTGTGTACGGTGGTCGTGCCGGTGTAACAGCCCATTCTTACCCCCCTATCTGGAACTAACCCCGGGGTAAGTCTGGGCTAGCCTCCTTTTACCCCTGGGGTCATTCCAAGACTAGGTTGCACTTACCCCCCCCCCCACGCACCTAGTTGGAACTGACCCCCCCCCCCTTCATTCATCTACATTGTACAAGGTACACAGGCACTCAGGAGACACTAATTACCTGTAAAAATAGTTACAATCTGTGATATACATGAAAGTGACCAATGGTCAGTGAAACTGACCACTGGTTGTCTGCATTCCAAGGTATACAAAACACTCATGAGACACTGATTAACTGTAAGTAGTCGAAATATATGATTTACGTCATAGTGACCAGTGGTCAGTGAAACTGATCACCAGTCGTCTGTATTGTACAAGGTACACGGGTACTCGGGAAACTATAATTAGCTGTGAAACAGTTAAAATCTCCGATTTACGTCATAATGACCAGTAGTCAGTGGCACTGACCACAAGTAATCAACATTGTACAAGGTACACAAGCACTCGGGAAACACTAATTAGCTGTTAAATAGTTAAGATCTCCGATTTACGTCATAATGACCAGTGGTCAGTAGCACTGACCATTAGTCATCTGCCTTGTGCAAGCTAAGGTACACAGGTACTCAAGAGACTAAATAGCTGTAAAATAGTTAAAAGAGGCAAACCGTGATGAAGCAACAACGGTACTTGGTTACAACGACACGTGGTCACAACGACATTTTGTCACAACTACGTTTGGTCACATTGGCACTTGGTCACATTGGCATGTAGCCGTCTTCTTTCCCACGCATGCACGGGCGTACTCACACACCCGAATATTGACCCACGCATGTAAGCTGGCGCGAGAAATGTTAATACGTATCTGTTAGTGAACCAAAGTGTGTGTGGGGAGAGGGGGGTTGGGGTACTAGGAGATCCATCTATTGAGAAGAGTCTAGAACTACACTTTGTAACCCAACTGACTGCATGTAGAAAATGGGAGAGGGGGTGTAAAATATGCAAGCTAACACATTTTTTAAAGGCGGGTGTGCGTGTTGAGAAAAGGCAGAGGAAAACCCTGAATAACCCTCTCTTGTTTAAAGGGTGGGGTGGGGTGGAGAAAGATTCCAAATAGTCTTAGATTGACCCTTTGGGGGGGGGGGGGGGGGGGGGGGGGGGGGGGGCGGGGGGGAGTAAATCCAGGCTAGCCGAAACTTACCCCGCCAAAGTTCCAACTAGGGGGTTGAGTTCTAGTTAGTCTAGAATGACCCCCGGGGGTAAAAGCAGGCTGCCCCAGACCTACCCCGGGGTAAGTTCCAGAGGGGGGTAAGAACGGGCTGTTACACCGGCCCTTCCTGCCTAATGCTAGGGGTGAATGGTGTCTTTGCTGCCAGATGTTTCAAGCAGCGAGGAAGTGGAACGCCAAAAGGCATGCACCAGACAGTAATCTGCTAGCAACCAAAACCTCTCCAAGTCCTCTCTGTCCAATTCACCGCTCGTGAATGTCGAATTCACCGCTCGTGAATGTCGAATTCACCGCTCGTGAATGTCGAATTCACCGCTCGTGAAACCATGCAGTGACGGCCGTGAGAGCAATTAGGTGATCACTGACGTGTTCATCAACAACCATGGCAGCAGCGGCGTACGATCAAACTATAACCACTATAGCCAGAGTCTTCATCAAACAACTGATTCGTGCGCGCTGACTTCCACTCCAACCAAGGGAGATGTTCAGAAGTAGACATATCTGCAACTGTGTTACACATGGAGAAGTCTCGCTCAGCGCCTGGTTCCCCTCCTGGACATAGTTCATGTGGAAGCATCAGCCGGACCGTGCGCCATTTGCTGAGCAGAAGAGGAGACGGCCTGAGGTCCTACCAGAACTGTTCCATGCCACCATTGTAACCCCCTTGTCTCTGCTGGGTGCTCTCCCTTTTGTCAGGTGAGGGGGGCCGAGAACCCCCTCTTCCTCTCCATATGATTTTGACAGAGAAGCTCCAGAAATAGCAAGAAGTCACGCCAAGGCTCCAGAAATGGCACGAAATCACGCCAACGCTCCAGAAATGGTACGAAGTCACGCCAAAGCTCCAGAAATGACAAAAAGTTACGCCAAGGCTCCAGAAATGGCAAGAAGTCACGCCAAGGCTCCAGAAATGGCAAAAAGTCACGCCAAGGCTCCAGAAATAGTAAAAAGTCACGTCGAGGCTCCAAAAATGGCCAGAAGTCACTACAAAAGCTCCAGAAATGGCAAAAAAAGTCACGCCAAGGCTCCAGAAATGGCAAGAAGTCACGCCAGGGCTCCCGAAATGGTAAGAAGTCACGCCAAGGCTCCTGAAATGGCAAGAAGTTACGCCAAGGCTCCAGAATTGGCAGGAAATTACGCTACGGCTCCTGAAAAGGCAAGAAGTCACGCCAAGGTTCCAGAAATGGCAAGAAGTCACGCCAAGGCTCCACAAGTTGCGCGAAGTCATGGCAATGCCCCTAAATGGCAAGAAGTTATGCCAGTGCTCATAAATGGCGCGAAGTCATGCCAACGCTCCATAAATAGCAAGAAGTTAAGCCAATGCTCCATAAATGGCGAGAATTCATGACAACGCTGGCGGCAACGCTCCAGAAATGGCGAGAAGTCATGCAATGCTCCAGTTATGGCCAGATGTCATGGCAACGCTCAAGACATGACCAAACGTCGTGTCAACGCTCCAGACATGGCGAGAAGTCCTGGCAACGCTCCAGACATGGCGACATGTCATGGCAACGCTCCAGACATGGCGAGAAGTCATGCAACGCTCCAGTTATAGCCAGATGTCATGACAACGCTCCAGACATGGCGAGAATTCATGGCAACGCTCCAGACATGGCGAGATGTCATGGCAACGCCAGACATGGCGAGATGTCATGGCAACGCTCCAAACATGACGAGACGTCCTGCCTTCTCAGTGACTCTCTGACCCCATGGCCAGGCTGAAGGTAACTCGTAACAAACAGTGGACTAACTTCAGCTGTCTGCAGCCAAACCAGTGGACTACCTTCAGCTGTCTGCAGCCAAACCAGTGGACTAACTTCAGCTGTCTGCAGCCAAACCCAGTGGACTACCTTCAGCTGTCTGCAGCCAAACCAGTGGACTACCTTCAGCTGTCTGCAGCCAAACCAGTGGACTACCTTCAGCTGTCTGCAGCCAATCCAGTGGACTACCTTCAGCTGTCTGAGGCCAGCAGGATAAGATGAGATGAGATAAGATCAGATAAGTTGAAATGATACGAGGTAGTTGATATCAGGTAAAATACGATCAGATGGGATAAGACAAGATGGAGCAAGATAAGATGGGATAAGATAGAATAAAATAGGATAGGATAAGAAAGGATCAGATAAGACAAGATGAGATGAGATAATGTAAGGTAAAATAAGATCAGATAAGATCGATAATGTAAGTTGAGGTAAGGTAAGGTAAGCTGAGGTAAGGTTGGTGAGATCAGAGTAAGATTAAGGTAAGGTAAGATGAGGTAAGGTAAGGCAAGATAAAGTAAGGTAAGTTGAGGTGAGGTAGGGTAAGATAAGGCAAAATGAAGTAAAGTAGATGAGGTAAGATAAGATGAGGTAAGGTTGGTGAGATAAGGTAAGATAACGTGAAATGAGGTAAGGTAAGGTAAGATGAGGTAGGTTGGTGAGATAAGGTAAGATAACGTGAAATGAGGTAAGGTAAGGTAAGATGAGGTAGGTTGGTGAGATAAGGTAAGATAACGTGAAATGAGGTAAGGTAAGGTAAGATGAGGTAGGTTGGTGAGATAAGGTAAGATAACGTGAAATGAGATAAGGTAAGGTAAGATGAGGTAGGTTGGTGAGATAAGGTAAGATAACGTGAAATGAGGTAAGGTAAGGTAAGATGAGGTAGGTTGGTGAGATAAGGTAAGATGAGGTAAGTAAGATGAGGTAAGGTTGGTGAGATAAGGTAAGGTAACGTGAAATGAGGTAAGGGTAAGGTAAGGTAAGATGAGGTAGGTTGGTGAGATAGGTAAGATAAACGTGAAATGAGGTAAGGTAAGGTAAGATGAGGTAGGTTGGTGAGATAAGGTAAGATGAGGTAAGTAAGATGAGGTAAGGTTGGTGAGATATGGTAAGATGAGGTAAGGTAAGGTAAGGTAAGGTAAGGTAAGGTAAGGTAGGTAAGGTAAGATGAGGTAAGCTTAGCCAAACATAATTCTCTCAGGTAAAGAAGTCATGCCAAATGCAACAATAATTACAATAGCAAAGAAAAAAAAAAAAATAGAAAATTGACCACCTGTGCAACGAATAATAAAGAAATTTCTACGATACTAGTAGTAGTAGTAGTAGTAGTAGTAGTAGTAGTAGTAGTAGTACAACAACAACGACGACGATGACGACGACAATAACAACAACTACTACTACTACTACTACGACGACGACGACGACGACGACGACGACGACGACGACGACAATTACGACACTATAACGGCGAGGACCACGACTACGACTACTGCTGCTGCTGCTACTACTACTACTACTGCTGCTACTACTCCTAATGCTGCTGCTACTACTACTACTGCAGCTACGACTACTAAGACGATTACGACTGCTACTACGACTATTACTACTGGCACTACTGCTGCTGCTACTACCACTAATACGACTACTACTACTATTACTACTTCTACAACGACGACGACGACGACGACGAGACAACTACGACTACTTCTACGATTGCTATTACCACTACTACTACTGCTGCTGCTGCTACTGCTACTACACACAACTACTGCTGTTACTGCGACTACTATACTACTATTACTACTACTATTGCTACTACTACTACGACTACTACAATTTCTACTACCACTACTACGACGACGACGACGAGGACTGCGGCGACGAATACTGCTGCCACTAATGATGATGGATTCTCGGACAGATGAGTAGACAGGCAGGTCATCTGCTGACGTGGGTCCCCATAAGGGAATGGAGACCAGTTCTTGAGGCACAAAGTCGTCCACAGACACTTTTTGGAATGGAGTCCTGTAAGACGGCTGCTCTGTTCCACTCGAATGTCTATGGGCCCTGCATGAGCAGGTTTTTGATGAGTATACACTCAATGATGGTAAAATAATAGGCCATAGTAGCTTGGCCAGATGAAGAACGATTGGTGTGAAAAAAAAAAAAAAGTCTGCAAGGTGCGGCTGTTACCAGCGATATGAAGACATTTCACGCAGGCCTTCGCACCATCTATGGACCAAAGAGTACCGGGTCAACACCCATTCTTGCTTCTGATCAGACCACAATGTTGACAGATAAGACTGAAATCCTTGCTTGCTGGGCTGAGTGCTAAATTTAATGCTCTCTTGAATAAAGACTCGTCAAATTCTGAAAAAGCAATCGCAACGCTCCCTTCATTGCCAGTGAAGGAATCTCTGGCAGACCCACCCTCCAGTACTGAGACTGTGCAGGCTCTGAAGCAGAACACGTCCTGAAGGCACCAGGAGCAGATTGAACTGCTGAGATCTACAAGAATGGAGGCGAGGTACTCCCGGAAAAGCTGACCAACCTCTTTCAGTCCATATAATGGGAAAAGGGACAATGGCCCCAAGACATCAAATACGCGTCTATTGTACACATCTATAAGAGGAAGGGTGACTTAGCGTCCGGGACAATCATCATGGGATTTCCCGTCTGTGCATCGCAGGAAAGATTCTTGCCAGGGTCATCTTGAGCAGACCCACACAGCAGACTCCATCGTCCCTGAATCACAGTGCGGGTTTCATCCAGGCAAGGACACGACCCACATGGTATTTGCTGCTCGCCAGCTATAGGAGCTAGTACTACGACCACTACCACCACTGCTACTAACTACTATTGCAACATCCACTACAACGCAAGGGTTAGCAGCAGCTTCACACGTCAGATTTCATTGGCCTGTACAATGCAGACGTCCTACGAGAAAGGAGGGCAAAACCCAGGACAGCTGTCGTCACATCAGAGTCCCAGACAGCGCCTCGTTTGTGACAGCGGCATACGGTCAGGGACCTCACCAAATCCAGAATTCACAAGGGGAGTTCACCTCAGTCATTGGTCCTCAGGCCATCGGATGCCATGCAAAGGAGAGGGGGACTCGTTGTGAGCACCAGCGGCATTTCCCTCCCCTGAATTCAGGGGCGGAAGGGGAGGACAGCTGTCGTCACATCAGAGTCCCAGACAGCGCCTCGTTTGTGACAGCGGCATACGGTCAGGGACCTCACCAAATCCAGAATTGTTGGGCGGAAGGGGAGTTCATCGTGACCTCAGTCTTACTACAGGTCCTCAGGCCATCGGATGGTCCAAGTCCAAAGGAGAGGGGGACTCGTTGTGAGACCCAGCGGCATTTCCCTCCCCTGAATAATCAAACAAAATAATAAAACCACGCTTGGAACTTTAGAAGACCCATCCGAGACAAAAGCGGATCTTCAGCCATCAGGGGAAAGAACCTCGAATTCTGAATGGTATTTTTCATTAGGCCCCCCCCCTGTCCCCACGCCCAGAAGATCCTAAATTCCAGGGCTCCTAGCTCAGGAAGGAGTGACGGAGGTCTCCGAGGACAATCCGAACGTACAACCCGTTTCTCAGCTGTCCGGCGACATCCACAGAGATGCTGACAGCCCCTGTGAGCCCCGGGTGCACAGGACCGCTCCGGGAGAAAATTAACACTCAGTGCCTGGTTACCAAGTCTCTACTTTCCCTGCCTGTAACGTATGAGAGAGAGAGAGAGAGAGAGAGAGAGAGAGAGAGAGAGAGAGAGAGAGAGAGAGGGGGAGGGGGGGAGGGAGACAAGACAAGACAAGACAAAATTCTTTATTTACGAGGATAATAGATAAGCATTGATGTGCTTTTTACATCCGGTCCCCGCCCTGAGTAGGGTCAACAATGCAAATGAGATAAGGCCAAAAAAAAGGCATGCAAAATGTGACTAGAACTACAATACGATACAAATATAAAAGTAAAATGGGAGGGAAAAAGAGAGAGAGAGAGAGAGAGAGAGAGAGAGAGAGAGAGAGAGAGAGAGAGAGAGCGAGTGTGTGTGTGTGATGTATGTGAGAGAGAGAGAGAGAGAGAGACAGAGACAGAGACAGAGACAGGAGAGGGACAGAGAGACGAAGGAGCGAAAGGAGTGCAGGGAAGGCGATAGAGAGAGCGAAAGGGAGAGGGACAAAGAGCGAGAGTGGGGGGCGCGGGAAAGAGCATTAGAACAATCAATCAAACAATTCCAAGGAGATGCAGACAATCCATTTTGAAGCACCTGGGTGGAAAAAATGTAAATAAGCACAAATAGGGGGGGGGGGGGGATGCATAATGATAACCCAGTCACCACGGCTAGGTGGGGGGGAGTTGGGGGGGGGGGGGCGGAATGTCATATAGATCATAAATCAAGTCATTCCATCAGAACCGTGAGAGACAGACAGACAGACAGAGAGAGAGAGAGAGAGAGAGAGAGAGAGAGAGAGAGAGAGAGAGAGAGTCGCATAAGAATACAAGCATAACGACATAATGACAAGAGGGTAGAAGGTAGTAAGAAAAACACACACACACACACACACACACACACACACACACACACACTCACTCACTCACTCACTCACGTACATACACGCGCGCGCGCACTCACACAAGACAAAGTTACTAAAACAGCTTAACATACGCATTTCAAGTACAAAACACTTTCTAAATAGTCAGGTTCATATATAAGGCAAAGTGGGTGGTGGTGGATTTATGGCGGAGTATGCAAGTATTGGCACATAAGATGGTTGAAATGATGGTGTTTGAAGGTGATATGCGTTGGTGTTGTTTGGTGATTCAGGGAGCGAGTTCCATTGACACGAACCTGAATATGTTAAACTGGATTAAAATAAGTCAATTCTAGGAGCATGGACATGAAGTTTGGGTGAGTCCTTGAGGAATTAATTGAGAATTTGTGAACTCATGTTGAGGGTGCCTTCCAGACACAATCTCGTGCATTATGATCCCTTTGTTGTATTCTAATCTCAGACTTAAGGGGAGAATTTTAATCTTTTCATAGTCCGAGTGCAGAAGACTACTGCTTTTTAGGACTAATGTGAGTGCTCGCTTGTGTAGGCTTAGTAATGGTTTGAGGGTGTTAGCGCTAGCAGAGTCCCATAGAGTAGATCCATAGTCTATGTATGATTGGATATGAGACTGGAAAAAGAGCTTGCGTGAACACAGTCGAGGAAGCGTTTGATTCTGGGGAGTTGATAAACTTTCTGTGAAATTT
The DNA here is from genome assembly GCA_016801955.1 of Conus betulinus. NCBI lineage: Eukaryota > Metazoa > Mollusca > Gastropoda > Neogastropoda > Conidae > Conus > Conus betulinus. The sequence goes on along the minus strand of JADBJO010005380.1, from coordinate 143,596 downwards.
TGCTGCACAGTGAGGTTATGTGAGTTTGCCAACTAATATTGTTATCAATTGTTATTCCTAGCACTTTGAGGAATGTAACCTGTTCAACGGGTTCATTTTTAAGATGTACATGATGAGACTTAATAGCGAGCTTTTGTCTTTTTTGCAAAGTTGTGATAAACATGGTTTAGTTTTTTTTTAGGGTAAAGTCACATGTGATTTAGTTTAGTCCATTTTACGAGGTCATTTGCACTTTCTTGTAACGTTTGTGCAAGAACAGTAACATCAGATTGATTTATGTGTATTGTTGTATCATCAACAAAGTATTCACATATGGATGTAATATGGAGAGGTAGATCATTGATGTAAATTGTGAACAATAAGGGACCCAGGATAGAGCCTTGTGGGACGCCATGGGAAAGTGTGTGAAATGAAGAGAAAGTTGTATTAATTTTCACACATTGTTGCATATTTGTGAGATACGAGTCAACAAGCGTGAGTTTCTGTGAATAATCATACAATTTTGATTTTCTAAGAAGGAGGCTATGGTCTTTCACAACATTTTTTTTTAATCAATAAATAGGACAACACAATATCTGTTGTTATTATGCTATTTGGCCAGTCATCAACTAGGTTAATTAGGGCTGTGTGGCATGAATGGTTCTGTCGGAACCCGGACTGTCTTGGATGAAGCAAGTGGCAAGTATTAGGTGGTGAAATGCGTGTTTGTTTATGTGTTGTTGTGTTGTTTTTTTTTTTCCAAGATTTGGGAACAGTGGAAATGATTGAGATTGGTCTGTAGTTCGCAGGGTCTGAGTTGTCACCTGTATTGTAAATAGGTATGACTTTCGATTTTTTTGAACTATCGGGAAAATGATTTTTGTCGATGCATAAATTGAAGACGTATGTTAACGTATCTGTAATTGCTGGAGCTGATAGTTTGAGGATTTTGCCATCTAGGCCATCCACCCCACAGGTACCTGACTGTTTTAGGTGCGTTAGGTAGTGATAAACTTCAAAGACTGTTACTGGTGGAATATAAAGTTCAGACTTGAGGCTTTTATCTTGGCTATATCGTTTCAGTTTTTGAAGGTCGTTTGATCTGGAAGAATCTGTCGTAACAACTTTATTGGCTATAGTGCAAAAGTGGGCGTTTAGCTGTTCGGCAGAGATGTCTTTAATTGCTGTTCATTTTGCAGAAGATTGTCTGTAAGCTCGTTAAGCTCTCCAAACGAATTTTGGGTCCTGGTTCGATTAAAATTAGTTCTCGATCATATTCCGTTTTTTCTCTCTGCGCTTCTGTGAATTTATTGCATTTCTCGGTTTTCTAGATTCCTCTTCATAGCCATGTTGTTTAAGCATGTCTTTAAGGTATCCTGCATCCTGTAATTCTTTAGTGTATCATGCCAGTTTCGGATCCTGTCGTACTCTAATCGTTTTTAGAGGGCCGTGTTTATCACACATTTCTGTTAATGTTTTGATCCAAAATTCAACAGCGAGATCTGGATCAGTTATGTTGTAAACTGAAGCGAGATTTGAGTTTAGCAAGTCAAAAGAAAGTCTTGGTTGTTAAAGTTTGTAAAGAAACGGTAGGTTATTGTCTTGTGTCCCGTTTTTTTTACTCCTTTTTGGACCATGTGATACAAACTAGGTAATGATCACTAAAGTTTAGAACAGGGACGCAGGCTTCTGCTATGTTAGTGTTATCTGAAACATAAACATGGTCGATAAGCGTCTTCGAGTTTGATGCGACTCTCGTTGGAGAGATTCGATGAGTTGATGCAGATTAAATAGATTGAATGCTTGTGTCATTGCTTTTGCATTTTTAGAAGGTCTATGTTTCAGTCTCCAAGTAAAATGATTTCCTTGGATTCTCGCGAGACTGCATCCATCATTGTAATAAATTCTTTCGACCCAGTTTACTCTTTCAGATGGTTCTTGTAGCAGAATCCAACCAAAATGGAAGGGTTTCTTTTCAGCTTAACTTCTATCCAGACGCATTCTACATCGTTACTTTCTAGGTGTAGAAGTCGTTTGAAGCTAAGGGTTTCGCTAATGTAGATAAGAAGACTCGTCTCTTTCGACTGTGTAGAATCTTTCCGGATTGTGTTATATCCTGGAATAGTTACATCACTGTCCCTAATGTATGCAGCTAATCTGGATGCAGATAGTCCTGAAACATGAAAGGTTTTACCATGATTCCAAATCAGTGTTGATATATCCCATGTCTTGTTAACTGCATGCTGGACATGAAGGTGACAGATTCGGAGTCCTTTGCGTGGCCATGCAGACTGGTTCTTGCTTATTTCTAGTTGTGGCCTGATGTGATAATAGGAGCCGATGATTTTGCACGATAAGATGTGTATAATCAAGGAACACTATAAAATCACATCAAAAGAGAGAAAATGGGGCTGGTTTACACACCGTAACAACTTTTAGGAAACCAGCAGCGTATGAGAAGAAAAGAAAATCTTTACAGTATATGTCCGTAAGCTCCTCGGCCTGACGGTATACTTATGGATGCACGTTTCTGAAATGAAAATATACACTCTCTCACAAAGGAAGCACTTCTGTTCTAAAGCAAAATTACACTTAAGGGGACAAAAGAAGAGGGGAAAGAAGGAAAATGAAACTTAAGACAAAATAGCAAAGAACCAACAACTCAAAATGAAAACAAGTGGAAAAGAGAGAGAGAGAGAGAGAGAGACGGTGTGTGTGTGTGTGTGTGTGTGTGTGTGTGTGTGTGTGTGTGTGTGTGTGTGTGTGTGTGTGCGTGCGTGCATGCGCGCGCGCACATGAGCGCGCGCATGTGTCTCTATGTATGTGTGCGTGCGCGCGCGCGCGCGCGTGTGTGTATATGTGGCTGGTATTGATATGTTATATGGACAAGGAGCAAACTACTTTGATTCTAGGTGGGAGGGCGGGGAAGGAGCGGTTGGGGGGGGGAGGGGAGGGTAAAGGGAGGGAACCTCTACGAGATTGGGGAAAAACACATTCAAAAGATTCTAGTCTCTAGTTCGTGTGGGTCGATCTGCTGATGGAGACAACAAAAGTGACGCACAGCATGTTGACACACACATACATCTCTCTAGGGGGCTACACAATTACAGCAGCTCTGCTGCCGGGTTGCAAATCAACCATTCATCTGAACAAAACATTCTCAGCTTTCACGCACAGCATGTTGACACACACATACATCTCTTTAGGGGGCTACACAATTACAGCAGCTCTGCTGCCGGGTGCAAATCAACCATTCATCTGAACAAAACATTCTCAGCTTTCACGCACAGCATGTTGACACACACATACATCTCTTTAGGGGGCTACACAATTACAGCAGCTCTGCTGCCGGGTGCAAATCAACCATTCATCTGAACAAAACATTCTCAGCTTTCACGCACAGCATGTTGACACACACATGCATCTCTTTAGGGGGCTACACAATTACAGCAGCTCTGCTGCCGGGTTGCAAATCAACCATTCATCTGAACAAAACATTCTCAGCTTTTCACCGGTCCCCAACCGATCCACTCCTCCCTACCCACCCACCCCCTCACACACACGCACTCACACCCCTCCCCCGACCACCCACGCACACAAAGCGTTCATATGTCCTTTCATCCTCGCAATGCAAGCTGGTCTCGTCTTTCACACAACTTTATTGATGGGACCGGCACAATAGCGGCTGACTTGCGCAAAAAACGTGTGTGTGTGTGTGTGTGTGTGTGTGTGTGTGTGTGTGTGTGTGCGCGCGCGCGCGCGCGTTTATGTGTATGTGTGTGTGTGTGTGCGCGCGTGTGTGTGTGTGCGCACGCGCGCGCGAGCACGCGTGTGCGTGCGTGTGCGAGCGAGTGTGAGTGTGTGCGCGCATGCGTGTTTGAGCGCGCGCGTGCGTGTTTTGAGCGCGCGTGTGCGTGTTTTCGTCAGCTGTTCAGATTTCTTGGCACAGTTGTATGCCCAGGTGCAGCTAGCAGTTTGCATAACTCCAAAGAAGTCAGTCGATCACACACACACACACACACGCACACACACACACACACACACCTCTGTCTATATATACCTCTCTCTCTCTCTCTCTCTCTCTCTCTCTCTCTCTCTCTCTCTCTCTCTCTCTCTTTAGCGTGTAAGGCGAGTGAAGGGAATGGGAACAGTATTTTTTGAACTAAGCGGGTGGGAATGGTAGCGTAGGAAAGAACGTTATTATAGGGAAGTTTTCCGACTGTTTTCCCCAAGTGTGGGTTAGTCATTGTTATAAATATCTGTACCTTCCTAACAACGTACATTGAATTTCATTGGGATCGAATGAACGGTTGTTGATTTACAGACAATTAAACAGAGGATGGGTCGAAATCAAAGTTCGCAAAATCTGTTCAGTTCACAAAATCATTTCAATGGGTGTGGCCACCGCCATTGGCGAGACATTCCACGCAGCGACTCCTCATCGAGTTGACCAGTGTTCTGATGACCCTCTGAGGGATTCTCTGCCATTCCAGTTGCAGCATTTGGAAGAGATCCTGGCGGTCTCTGGGAGGTGGATGGTTCTCCTTCACACGTCTCCCCACTCATCCCACATATGCTCGATGGGATTGAGGTCGGGACTATACGCCGGGAAGATCATCCTGTTGATGCCGGCCTGCACAATGAAGTTTTCGGCCACCCGGGCCCTATGTGGCCGAGCATTGTCGTCTTGGAAGACTGCCATGGGTCCTATCCGTTGCATGGTCGGAACAACGAAAGGCGCCAGGATTTCATCCCGATAGCGGATGCCTGTGAGGTTCCATCAATATGGTAGAGTGGTGTCTTGTGGTGGAGGCTGAAGGCACCCCATACCATAACAGATCCTCCCCCAAGGCCCTGGTCTGGCGAACAGCTGCATCAATGTAACGTTCACCAACACGCCTCCAAACTCTAGTTCGGCCGTCATTGTGTTCAAGACTAAACCGCGACTCATCTGAAAAGAGGACCTGGGACCACTGTTGTTGGTTCCATCTCACATGACGATGGCAGAAAGCTCGGCGAGCCAGCCTATGGGCTGCTAGCAGTCGTGGTCGAACAGCTGGGCGACGTGATCTGAGGCCGAAGTGGTGAAGACGGTTTTTCGTATGGCTTGACGGCTGAGGATGGTGTTATTTGCCATACGAAGCTGCCTTTGGATGCTGGTGGAAGTGGTATCCCGCTGCAATAGGGCCTGCCTCTCGATGAAACGATCTTCTCTGGGAGTAGTCTGCCTAGGCCGACCTGACCGTGGCCTCTCTTCAACGCTGTTGGTCGCCCTAAAACGCTGATTCAGTCTAACAATAACTGAATGATGCACACCAAGTCGTCGCGCCACTTCAGCCTTTGCAATGCCATCTTGTATCCACGCAATCGCCCTGGTTTTGTCAAAGGTGCTAAGTTTTCTTCGTGGTGGCATGGTGAGAAAAGGGCTGACAGTAACCAACCCCGCGCTTAAACAGCCAAAAGAAGGGGCATAAAACTCACTTGAGAGACTGCTCTTGCACGGGAAAAAAGAATTTTTCATTTTACACATCTTGTGTCGCCAGCAAGCTTGATGCAAAACAGGCACAGTTAACGCAACTTTGCACTTTTTATCCCGCGCGCGCGGTAACGAGGTCACCAAGACCCCCGTGCGCACTACCAGTTGACACAGGCTGGATTACACACTGCTGTGTGAGATTCCGCAGGGGTAAACAGGGATAACAAATCGTTTTCCTTGGGAAAAACGGGCAAAACTCTTGTGTGATCCTGGGGCAAGACGTCCATTATCGCGATGAAAACGGTTGTGATCTGCCAGGAAAACAGCTATACCCCCTGAAAACAGCTATTCTCATGGGTAACTGTTCAACTCCATTATCATGAAAGGTAGTGGACCTTTTCCAGGGAAAACATCTATTACCGGTTCATAAAGTTAGCATGCTCCCATACTCGATCCAGCGCATGGCTCGTTCCAGAATCACACATGATTATTAATTACCGAAATGTTTGCGATTGCGTTATCAACGACGTGCCTCGCAATCCTTTGGTAGCAACACGGGTCATTTGTTTATATTCACAATATAACGAAGCAGTTGGGATTAAAAGCAAGATTTCATTTCTCATTTTCATTTTGAATTAAGCTCGACCAACCCCGTGGGTCTATGCAGGGCTGGGTTTTTTTTTCAGTCACAATTAATAGCGTGTAAAGAGAAAATCAAGGTGTATTAACCTGAACAATTAACTGCGTTCCAAAATCCTAAAAGCGATTTAGGATATGATTACACACACGCGCACTCTCAAGCACACGCTTGTACAACCGCACACACGCTCACATGCACCCACACACACACACACACACACACACACACACACACACTTTGTACATAAGCGCGCGCGCGCGCGCACACACACACACACACACACACACACACACACACACACACACACACACTACTTGTTGCATGGATGAAAATTACACGCATTCAAACACAACCATCACTGTACAAATGAACATTTCAACACGCATGAACCATACGAAATGTCTACAAATTATCACAATGCCGTATATTATGTAATTCGGCTATTGCAAACTAGCGATAGAATGACAGGCCCGTGATGAGATCTGGCATCAACACATGTTATCTGCACATAGAGTCATGGGCTACCTTTCAGTGAAGACACTGCATTTCACATCCATATTGCTTACAGCACAGCCAACCTTAAAAGGTATGTCAGAGCTGATACCATGTCAACATTCTCTGGTTATTAAGAAAGGCAAAAAAAAAAACCAGAAGAATCAGAAAATCATCCGAAATATGCCAAAAAGGACTTAAAACAGTTATTACAAATTTCAAATAGAAATGACAACCATTCCGCTGGACAAAATGGGCAAGCAAATTACAAGACAAAATGTGTTTGTCCCTTGCGTCCGGCAGAATAGTCGTGATTTCTCTCTAAACAAGGATCTTTTTACTTCAAAACATTGCCCACACGCAAGCCCTCCCCCCTACCCCCCCCCCCCTCCTCCACACACACACGCAAGCCCACGCACTCACACACAACTCAAACACATTGGCACGTAGACTAATCAACCAAGATACCAATTTATCCCTATTTCCAATAATACAGCAACTGGGATTAAAAGTTACATTTAATTTTCATTTCGATTTTGACCTAAGCCAAACCCACCCTTTTGGGTCTTGTCAGGGCTGTTATTGATTTAAAATTAATAGCATGTTAACGAAAATAAAGGGAAACAAGCCTGCAAACTGTCCAATGAAATGAATTCCCAAATCCTGAAAATGACTCCGAGATTATACACACACACACACACACACACACACACACACACACACACACACACAGAGAGCATGCACACGTGAAGACTTTTGGTGTCCTAGAAGGCTGAGTGTCCCGACACGTCTAAAGCTGGGGATTTGGGGTGGGGGTTGGGGTGGGGAGACACTCAGCCTTATAGGACACCAAAGCCGGGGAACTGGGATGGGGATTAGGGTGGGGATTAGGGTGGGGATTAGGGTGGGGAGATACTCAACGTTATAGGACATCATAGCCGGGGGATTGGAGTAGGGATTGGGGTGGGGAGACGCTAAGCCTTATAGGACACCGAAGCTTGGAGACTGGAATTGGGAGACAACTATGCCTTACAGGACTCAAAACATGCATGGACATGCAAGTTTACACGCATTCAAATACAACCATCATTGCACAAATGAACATTTCAACACGCTTGAACCATGCTGTATATCTACACACATTCCACCATGTCATTCATCATGAATTTTTGTTGTTATTGCATACCAGCGATAGAATGACAGGCCATGAAGAGAATTGGCAACAGAACTCATTTACCTGTATACACAGTCATGAACTACTTTTAAGTGGTGAAGATTTCACATTTCACCTCCATATTGCTTACAGCCCAGCCAACCTCAAGGGGTTATATCAGGACTGGCACATGTCTAAATTTACTTTTTGTTACGAAAGGGAAACAGAAAAATCAGAACATCATCCCAAATATGAAAAAAAGCTTAAAACATTTATTACAAATTTAAAAGAGAAATTACAACTATTCTGCCGAACAAACGGGACAAACAAATTATAACACAAAATTGTTTGACCCTTTTGTCTGGCGGAATAGTTGATATCTTTTTCAAATTTGTTTCAGTTTCCGCCTGCAGGCACTTCACTTTGAAACTGACATAGCTATTACAAATGTGAATATAGACACATAAAAACGTGCGAATGCACATGGCCCAACACACACACACCTCTCATACAAGCAACAATACATTCACGCATCCTAAATATTTCGCCCTCGCACACATGCGCCCCCTTACACAGGTTCATCAAGCCGTGTATCGACAAGCCATCGCATTATAGGGTCGTTGCTGAAATGTTTGCACGGCGTACCACTGATAGACCATAGCAATCATTTGGCAGCAACACAACCCATGGCTTAAAGCAACAAAAATCACATGCACATTCGCGAAGCACGCACGCACACTTGGCCAAGATTACCTCATTCTCTCTCCCCTCTCTCTCAAACACACACACACACACACACACACACACACAGCCCTCATGCAAGCACAGGTACCTAAACGCACCCTGATCTCTGACCAACTAATATTCCAAAAATAAAAAAATGGCTTGAACACACGCACATTCGTAAATCACGCACACACACACACACACCTGCCTGAAGACCGCCTCATTCATTCATTCATTCTCTCTCTCTCTCTCTCTCTCTCTCTCTCTCTCTCTCTCTCTCTCTCTCTCTCTCCACCCGTCCCCTTCCTCTTCCAATTCCACCTGCCCCCCTCCTCTCTCACACACACACACACACACACACACACACACACACACACACACACACACACACACACGCACACGTGCCAGAAGACTTTTGGTGTTCTTTAAGGTTGAGCGTCTCCCCACCCCAAACGTTGGGTGTTGGGGTGGGGTTGGATGAGGATTTGGATGGGGGAGACACCAACTCTTACAAGACACTAAAGCATGGGGAATTGGGATTGGGATTAGAGTGGGGATTGGGGTAGGGATACACTAAGCCTTATAGGACAGCAAAGGGTGGATCAAAGGGGGTGGGGATTGGGGTGGGGAGACACTAAGCCTTATAGGACACCAAAGGGTGGACTATAGGGGTGGGTATTGGGGTGAGGACACACTAAGCCTTATAGGACACCAAAGGGTGGACTACAGGGGTGGGTATTGGGGTGGGGAGACACTCGAGTTTCATCCACTTAATGGATGCGTTTCTGAGAGTGTTGCTCAAATTTCCTGACCAACACTGCAGGTGTCTGTATCTCTCGGGCCTGGTTGACGCCGGGATATATTATGAAAGGAAGCGTAGAATACAGCCCTGTCATGTAGTCTCAGACAGAAATGGAAATCCGTAGCATCATCTTAGTCATCATCATCTTCATTGTCATCGATCAGCATAAAAAAAAAATGTCTCAAATTCTGTGGCCCTTCATGCCCTGCTCTCATGGTGACATCAGTTTCGATGTGCTCTCCACGTCTGTGGCTTTGGTTTGGTTCCGTCGGGGTCACCGGTATCGACGAGTCCATGGGGGCTGTCGTTGGACGGACGTGGTGGCGCCCTCCGGAGGGAGAGCTCACTCATGCCGGCTCCGCGACTAAGCAATTATTGTCGTCAGTAGGAGGCTTAGTAGGTGGTGTCCTGCGTATGTTAGATCAGAACAGGCGCCACTGAACACCACCGAAGTGACTCGGCAGCAGTGCAGTGTCTTCTCCGGTGGGTTGCCTCTTGACGACTTGACAGTGATTGCTCCCTGTGGATTGTCGGTGCTGGGGCTGCGGGGGGGGGCCGACGGGCTGTGTGGCTGTGGACGGGGTGTCGGAATGAGCGGGGGATTGGAGGTGGGGAGACACTAAGCCTTATAGGACACCAGAACTTGGGTATTGGGGTGGGATTCGGGATGTGGGGGATTGCCGTGGGGCTGGGGTGGGGTTTGGGTGTGGGGATTGGGGTGTGGAGAGGCTAAGCATTATAGGACACCAAATCATGGGGATCGGGGTGGGGGTTGGGGTGGGGACTGGTGTGGGGAGACATTAAGCCTTATAGGACAAAGCGTGCAAGGAAATACAATTTTACATGCATTGAAACAGCCCATCATTGTACAAATGAACATTTCAACACGCATGAACCATGCTGTGTATCTACAAATTTTCACAATGTCGTTCATTATGTAATCAGCTATTGCATATTAGCGATAGAACAAGAGGCCCTTGAAAAGAACTGGCATCAACAATACTCAATTTGTATACAGTCATTAGCTTCCTTTAAGTGGAGATTTCATATCTCGCCTCCATATTGCTTACAGCCCAACCAACCTTAACAGGTAATATCAGGTCTGACCATGTTGACATTCACTAGGTGTAAAAAAAAAAACAAAAAAAAAAAAAAACAGAAACAATCCCGAAATATGCTTGAAAAAATCTTTTAGATGTTACTACAAATTTTAAAGGGAAATTTTCAACTATTCCGCCAGACAAAAATTACAAGACAAAATTTGTGCCTTTTGTCCGGTGGCATAGTTATGATTTCTTTTTAAAATTAAGTTTCCACCTACAGTAATCTCACTTTGAAATTAACGTGTGCATGTGCGCGCGCGCGCGCGCTCGCGCACACACACACACACACACACACACACACACACACACACACACGTATGTACACACATCTCATGCAAACACAGCTAATGTTCCTCCCCCGCTTACATGCCGTTCCTAACAACATGAATCAAGCTGTACATCGACAATCCATCGCTTAATTTTTCGTTACTGAAATGTTGGCAATGGCGTACCGCTCATTAGCCATAGCAATCATTTGGCAGCGACACAACCAATCTATGTTGCGTACAGAGTGATAAAGCAACTGGCATTAAAGACCAAGACTTCATTTTTCGTTTTCCTTACAGGCCTAACGACCTCAGTGGGTGTCGAAATTAAGGAAAAAATAAAATGAAATTATAAAGTTTGAATTCTGCCAATTATTCTGAAAACAAAAAAAAATTACCTAAACCTGGATCAGTTTACCGACAAAAACCACACGCACATTCCCAAAGCATGCATGCACACTTGCCTAAGACTGCCTCATTCACTCTCTCTCTCTCTCTCTCTCTCTCTCTCTCTCTCTCTCTCTCACACACACACACACACACACACACACACACACTGACACACACCTCAGTCATACACCTCACACACGCCTGAAGACTTTTGGTATCCTATAAGATTAAGCGTCTCCCCACCTCAAAAGTTGGGTTGGAGGTGTGACTGGGTTGTGTATTAAGGGGACAGGACTGCTTGGTATTCATTTCCCATAAAACTGTTGATCTCTACTGTATAAACAAAAATCATTGTAAAACAATTTTACTTCAGAGGTAAATCAATCATTTCTCGCTACAGTAAAACATAGAATCCAACTGACGTGAACACTTACTGCAAATATGCCAACTCCAGAGTTGACCAAAAAAGAAAATAACGTGGGGAAAAACTAAACGTGCGTTTAGAAAGAAAAGGGGTTAGTTGCCGCCACAGATACAGACAGCACATTACAGGAAAAAAAATCAATGCATTTCGACCAATCAAAAATCAATGCATTTCGGGTCTTCTTCAGGCAAAACCAACTGGGACAGTGAAGACGAAGTACGAGAAACCACTTCTCCAGTTGGGCGCCTATGTCCGATGACCATCACACCTCCTTTCCCCATGCCTTACATTGCATGAAAATCTATCATCTCTGCGCTGTTGTTGCAATCGATATCATAACTTTCTAACACATTTTGCCCCTTTTTTCTCTGTTCGGAAATACGCTTTAAATGATGTTTTATCAGTCAAAGAAAATTTTTTCTGAGCACAAGATCACCAGAAGTGATAGCCGAGGTTTCTGCAAGACTAAGTTTCAGTTTCATCGAGAGACCACTCTGCGCGTAAGCGGAAGAGCACACAAAACAAAGTGTGAAGTAACGCAGTTTTAATGCACGACACAAAACAAGACGAGAAATTGTCGGCAATAAGCCTTCCTCAGCGACAAAATAAAAACAGTACAGACATTAACATGCGCAAATACTCCCCTTGTGAAGCCAAAGTGGTGAATTGTCTGTACGGTTTTTAATTGTTTTGTCGCTGACGAAGGCTTACTGCCGAAAATTTGTCTTGTTTTGTGTCGTGCATTCAAACTGCGTTACTTCACACTTCCGCTTTTTCGTCGTGTTCCGGTAATGCTGCAGTTTGTGCCTTCACACTGCGCATAGTTCAAAGCTGACGGATAACTGAACAAACAAGTCGAAAGAATATATTACGAGGGTCTTGTAGCTACGACTTTGCAGGCGTCTGACCACGCATTGACCTATCGCGCTGGTCAGACCTTGAATAACCTACCTAACACTGGCCAAGTGTACATGTGGTCAGTAAATGGCAGGTGAAAGGCGCTGGGGCACAGTGAAGAGTGGTGCGGAGGGAGAAGGATGAAGAAGGAAAGGGGAAAGAGAGTGGGAATCCACTCAAAATGCATAAAAGGGGGTGCATACAAGAATCCATAGAATAAATAATGTGTGAGAGAGAGAGAGAGAGAGAGAGAGAGAGAGAGAGAGAGAGAGAGATATGACAGACAGTAAGATGCATATAAATGGATGGATAGGTATGTGCCTTGCAAAGATAAAAATTACTAACGGAACACCATCATAAAACCTGCTTCAAAGTTCAGAATATGTACTTCCATTATCTTCAGTTATCTCTACACCACGTATGTGTTGCAGTCTTGTGAACGGGCTCTCTGAAAGCTTGTAGTCCCGCCTGGTTGAACTCTGTCTCCCTTCCCAAGTCATATACGTTCTTGGTGGGTAAGGCGATGGTCCTGCGGAAGACATAGTACCATGGTTCTCTCTGTGGGACTGGTGCTCATTCGCGGAGAGTGGTCGTTCTTTATGCCCCGCCCCGACCAAAAAAAAAAAAAAAAAAAAAGAAAAAGAAAAAAAAACAAAAAAACTCGTGTTACCTTCTGATGAAGAAAAGGTTTCATATCTTGAAAACGAAGAGAATAATTCAGACACAGAAGACACAAAAGCCTCAGAAAGTTTGTTCATAACCACCGAAATTAAAGAAGACATCAGTGAAATGAGAATAAATCTCATGAAAGAATATTCTTAATCCTGTAAATGAAGCTTGAATCCTTGAAATGCAATATTAACCCCACAAAAAGGACTTAACGCTTTGGAAGAACATTACGCCAACATATAAGAAAGTGGAATGCTAATCTGATGAAAGAAAAACAGTAAACTTTATGACAGAAGAGGCGATGAACTCAATGGATGGAGGAGTACACTAAAACATCAAACAGGTCAATTATGCTACCGAAGACAATAAATCCTTTAAGAGAAAAAGAGCGTTCACATGAGAAGAGGACCTTGCACAGTATAAGAGGACAATACTAAGCCCCGTCATGGGGTGACAACCATATGAATGGATACTACACTCTAAGGACAGAAAACACTAAATCCTTCTAAAGAAGCCACTAACCGTGTGAAAACATGACACTAAGCTGTAAACAAGAGGTCACTTTGAAACAGACCAACGGGAACCCTACGTAGACATGACACTGAACCGTGTGGATGGAGAACGCAAACGTGTGTGAAATGAGGACATTAGGTACCCATATGAAAGGAAGACACCAGTCCTTCAAAACTAACCATAGTACAACACTAAACCAGATGATACAAAATCATTACACCATAACTCACACTGTTGACACTCCGTGAGAGAAGGCGTCAATACCTAAGGAAAAATCCGCATGTTTACTCGTGACTGCCATGTCGGACTCTCTGCGGACTTATGGACACTCGATCGGGGGGGGTACCAGTGCACACTAGGAAGCATTTCAGGAAAGAGCACCAAAGAATTCAACAGCTCTGCAGCCAGACCCAGCTGATCTGAAACACGCGTCCATGTTTCAGATCTGAATCATGTAATATGCTAAACAGCTTAAAGTCAATCTTTCATGCCCTTCCGGAGAATTCTCCCTCTGGTAACCCCGTGTGATGTATCCTTTGTTCCGCAGAACATCGACACGAAAAAACAGAATACACACGCTTGTCACATTAGATTTTATAGAAACGATTATAAACGCGTAAAATTAAAACATACACCTTGTGAACGAAGGGGTGCACAAAACCCTGGGAAGAATACACAAAAACCTATTTTTAAAAAAAAAAATGGGAGAATACTAAACACTTCGAATTTAGCAGATAATGAATATTGAAAAGAAGTCGCTAAATCCCGTGTCTGAAAAAGACGCTGAATCCTTCGGGGGAGGGGGAAGGAGTGACTGAACATCTGTAATGACTTTGGAAGACATGCAGGGGAGAGAAGAAAGAAAAGAGAAAAAGCGTAGGCAGAACAACTCCCCTGCGTTCCATGGATCCACGTGTCCAGGTCAGTTTCCGTGGCGGATGACGCAGGAGTTTCTTGCTCCTGTTGACACATACATCATTATTTCCTTTTAACACTTGATTTTCTGTGTAAACAAACTTAACCACTCGATTCAGCAAAACTATTATTTTTTTTCTTTTTCTTGGCGATACAAAGATACAAACTTTGGTTATAATATGCATGATGCGATGAACATAGAGTATTTCACTATTTTCCATATCAAAACATATTGCACTATCAAAGAAAAACTATCTTTAAAGATGTTAACATTTACATTTAAAAAACAGAAATCGCCGACTTTTTTTTTTTTAAAGATAGGATTTCCCACCCATCCCATCCCCTCCTCCTCGCGTTTTTATTTCCCTCATACACACCCACACCCATACACCCACACCTTTAAACACATATTTGTCTGTTCACATTTGTTTTTGTACGCCATTTTCTATACGTATTTGTCTTTCATTTGATGCCATTTGATGTCATTAGTCCCAAAGAGGGTCTACAAAAGATATAGAAAGAGGACACACGAAATCCTATTGGATTCTTTAACAGCATGGTTGCCGTGGCATTAGTCTTAGTGGGGATGGCGATGGTGATGTTAATGTTTGTGGTAGAAGCGATGGCGGTGTTAATGGTAGTGGCAATGGCGATGGTGATGTTAATGGTAGTAATGATAATTATATTACTGATAAGAATACTAATAATGGTCAAAATGTTAATGTTACGACTGTTTCCACAGCAACCATGCTGTTAAAGAATCCTCTAACGTGTGCTGGTATGTCACGAAATCCCGTGGTGGGAAGGGATGGGTTGGGGCATGGGGGAAAAAGACAGCCTCGTATGAGAACATTAAAAGTCCAACGGGTAGAAGTCATCAACCTTGATAGAAAAAAGACAAGAAACACCCAAGGGGGTGGGGGGGGGGACACTAAATATCATAGAAGAGAAAAGCTAGAGAGGGGATGAAGACCAAAAAAAAAAAAAAGTGTACGTGCGAGGACACTTAAACCTGTGGTGGGACAATAAGCCCGATAGAGAACATGATAGCCTGAGAGGGGGGAGGGGGCGGGGCAGACACCAGGCCTTATAGAATTAAGACACAAGAGCCTGATGGCATGGAGGGGGGGGGGGGGGGGGGGCAGACACCAAGCCTTATAGAATTATGACACAAGAGCTTGTGGGCAGGGGGGGGGGGGGGGGGCAGACACCAAGGCTTATAGAATTAAGACACAAGAGCCTATGGGCAGGGGGGGGGGGGTGGGGGGGGACTAAGCCCGATGGAAAGTAGAAACGAAAGCCAAGAGGTGAAAGAAACTATGCCTCACTGGAGGACATGAAAGCCTGGGATGGGTGTGGGTGGGGAGACACTAAACCTCATAGGACACAAACACTTCAGAGAAATAAAGGACACTAAATCTTGTAGAAAAAGGGTACCAAATCCTGTGAACAGAGAAAATTAAGCCTTCTGAAAAGAACAGACTACGGTTTCATAAAAAAAATACTAAACCCTGTGTGAGAAAAACCCTCCAAGCAAGGAGATACTAAAACCAATGATAGGAAAATATTGTTTGAAAGATGACACTAAATCCTATAAAAAGGGCATTGAAATCTATGAAAGGGTCCACAAGCTAACGCCGATTACCATGTCAGACTTTCTGTGGGTGAAAGGATATTCAGATCTGGAGGTACCAGGCGCGCACTAGGTTTCAGGGACACAGAACCGAAGGATTTCCCGACTCTTCTGCAGCTCAACCTAATCAGGCGACGGAATCCGAAAACATGCGTCCATGTTTTCGATCCCCAAATTATGAAACCTGCTACAAAGTTCGACCCAACCTTCAATGCCTTTCCGGAAAATATCCCTCTGGTACCCCCTCGTCTTGCATCCTTTAATCACAGAATACTGACACTGGAAAAGAATAGTTAACTTTCTGGGGGGGGGGGGGGGGGGGGGGGAAGAGACACTGGACCATGTAAAAAAAGTGGACGCAAATCCCCAAGGGCCGACGAGCATGGGTGGAGGTGAGTGCGGGGGCAGGAATATAGAACAAACAGTTGCGCTGATATAGAGAACCCGAATCCAGGGGACAGGAAAAACGAGACACCAGCCTTGTGGAAAGCGGGAACATAACCCTGCAGGGGGGGGGGGGGGGGGCCATTTAATAGAGGACAAGAAGCTCTGGGGATGAGGGTGAGAGGATAAGAGACACTGAACCCTATAGGAAGAGGACATGAAACACTGCAGGTGGGGGCGAGTGGTGGAAAGTGGGTAAGAAATCCTGGGGAAGTTTAGGGAAAGAGACTGTGTTTCATAGATACAAGAAAGGAAACTATGTGGAGGGGAACTGGGTCACCAGACTTGCAGAAAGAGGAAAAGAAACCGTGAGGGGGGAGGGGGGAGGGGAGATATCAATTCTGAAAAAAGAGGACAAGAAATGCTGTGGGTGGGAGAGGCAGACATCAAACCTTATAGACACGGAACATTGTAGAAAGAGGACACAAAACCGTGTGTGTGTGGCGGGGATTGGGAAGGGGGGAGGGGGGGGGGGGGGCAGACAACCTTACAGAAAGTGGACACAATACTTGGGCGAGGTGAAGGAAGAAAACGCCCTAGCCTTGTAGAAAGAGGACACAAAACCGTGTGTTGCGGAGGAGGGGGGGGGGAGGTAACAGACACTGAACCCTATAAAAATAGGACATAAAATCCCTTGGGGGTGGGGGGGGGGACACCAAAACCTTAAGGGGGGACACGAAATCTGGGGTTGGAGAGAGTATGGAGGGGGGAGGACAGGCATTCGGTGTAAAAGGAATATACAAAACACTATGGTGGGGAAAAGAGAGAAAAACCTAATAGAAAGAGCATGAAACTCTGTTGGGGGAAAGAGAAAACATGATACTCCGTAGAGTGAAAAAGAGACGCCGATTCTTATAGAAAATGGACAAAATATGGGGGAAGGGAGAAGGGGGGGGGGGGGTGGGGGGGCCACGAGGGACACCGAACCATATAGCACGGGGACACGAATCTGTCCAGAACAGAGGCATCGATTCTTACAGAAAAAAGGACTTGAAAAACAGAAGTGGGAAGAGACACAGAATTTCTATAAAAGAAAGACACAAAACCCTGTGGGGAAGGAGACAACGAAACCATACACAAGACAACCAGAATCCCTGTGTGTTGTGGGGGTGCGCGGAAGAAACGAATAAGAAGAAACGAATTTTAGGGAAAAGGACACGAAACTTTATGGGAGGGATATGAACAGACACCGAAACTAGCAGAAAAAAGGAACCAAAACTAGCGCGCGCGCGCGCGCGCGCAGTGTGTATGTGACAGGGGGGGGGGGGGGGGGGGGGGGGGGGGAGAGACAAAAGAGAGACAGAGAGAGAGAGGAGAGAGAGGCGGAAAGGGGGATGGGGGGGGGGGGGGGGGGGGTTCGACATGGCGTTAGACGACTTTGCGGGATGCATCATAACGGTACGGGAACATTGCCGGTCAATGACTAGGACGGCGACATACCGAGTGCTTCCCATTTAAATAGCCCTACATGGTCATTTCTCACCCCCACCCCCCCACCCCCCATAAAAATCCATACCAGGGAGTGGGGCGGAGATGGGAGAAGTATAATTCTGCAAGCTGCAGCTGATCAGAGGTCAGGGTTTATAAATGAGAAAAAAAAAATGTGTGTTGGGGGGGGGGGGGGGGGATAAACCAAATGCGAGTGGAGCTGCGATACGAAGCGGTTGGGGGGGGGGGGGGAGGGGGAGGCAGTGTGGTGTTGGACTGGAAAGGATTACCTTTCCAACCCACTTCCGATTCGCTTGACTTTTCATTCTATAATACTTTGGGACTTTCTTTCGTTTGCTAGATTTCTTCCCTTTTCATGTTGGACTGAGAAGGCTCACTTTTCTAACCCCTCTTCCGGCTCGCTCGATTTTCCATTCTGCAATACCTTGGGAGGGTTTTTTTTTTAATTTCCTTTTCATGTTGGACTGGAAAGGATCATCTTTTATGCTCTCTCTGCTTCCTTCTGCCTCGTTTGATATTTGACTTGACTTGATTCAACGTTAGAGCCCTTTTGCCAGTTTTGGGCCTGTTCGTTGGTCCTTGTTTTACTGGCTTAAGTTTTTCACATGCGTGGGAATATACATGTCCCCAACTTAAGTTAGATACTCTGGCTCGTACACTGTCTTTGCTTCCAGTGGCGGTCCAAATGACTTTTGGAAGCAATCAGCGAAGGGGCTGAGACCACCGTGTCTGGCAAACTGTTCCAGCAGGAGGCCACTGTGGGGAAAAAAAACGATCCGATAGTTATTCTTGATCTCTGCTTCTGCAGTTTCAGAGAAATTCCCCTAGGGTCAAGTGGTAGTAGCTACTTTGAAGACAGGAGCACTCACTTTGTAGTAGCCGTTCAGGTATTTAAAGACTTCACTGATATCGCCTCTGAGACGTCTGTGTTCTAAGCTTGGTAGTTTTAGTACCTTTAGTCTCTCAGAGTAAGGCCTGTCGTTAAAAAATGACTGAGGAATCTGGTTGCTCGACGCTGCACATCTATTTCTTTGCAAAGCGTTTTCTGGTATTTCTTTCTATGACACGTCAGGTTTTTTCCCCCCCCTTGGTTAAAGTTAACTTTATCACTATCGCTACCAAACGTTCATCGTTTTCGGTTATCAAACGATGGGTGAGAAAGGA
This sequence comes from Conus betulinus, assembly GCA_016801955.1. Taxonomy (NCBI): domain Eukaryota; kingdom Metazoa; phylum Mollusca; class Gastropoda; order Neogastropoda; family Conidae; genus Conus; species Conus betulinus. Next base: position 124,461 of record JADBJO010005380.1, on the reverse strand, counting down.
AATCCTGCAAGCCCAAGTTTGCGGCTGTATCTCCATTTACTTTCCAGTAGATGGTTCATGTAAGCGGAAAATAAAGCTTCAGAATTCATTGTTAAGCTTCTTTCCGTCGATAACATTCTGTGCAGAATGTGTGTTACGGGGATACGTGTGGATATAGTGTTTGCTATAAAGTAGTCTTAAATCGGCTTACTCGGTGAACTTGCCGAGTCGCTCCTCACATGACCATAACGTTACTTTCAATGTTATTGACATGATTACATTTTCACATTACATTTTTAATTCTCTGTTCTCCAGCATTGAGGGCCCACGATCAAACTTGATTATTCTGGCACCTAATTCAACTGTAAATACCAAACGAATAATAAACTGTTACATATTGCTGACTGATGCTCAGTTTCAGCATCGAGGTTTGATACGTCTGTTGTAAAATTTTAAGGCGAGGAAACGAAATCACATTACCGCTGATTTACATCAATGAAAAGAGTGGGGGGGGGGGGGGGAAGTAAATGGTGCGCAAAGATTAAGAGCAAAGGGTAGCTTGATGGGGAGGACGGTTAGGGAACGGAGATGTACCTTTCTCGTCTCTTTACTAACTCGCATGATTAATCTAAGGAGAAGGGGTGAATGGTGGGTTGTGGGGTGGGATTGATGTATGTGGAGGGGGTGACTAGGGGCCAGGGGAGTCGAGGGTGGGGGGTATGAATTTACCTTGAATATAAATCAGCAGAGAAGGTCGGAAATGCAAGGAGAGGAGAGGGACGAGAGAAAGAACAAGAGAAAATTGAACGGAATGGGACGGGGCAGATACGAAACAAGCGTTCAACCCCTCTCCTGGTTCGCAAAAGAATTTGGACTATAACAAAAAAAAGTGCATGTAAATACACACACAAAAACGCACACACACCCAAAAAATGTATTACCACTCCTCCATTCCATTACTAAGTGAAGTGTTTTTCCCTACATTCAAGAGAAGTTCGTTTATATACATATAACTTGTTTACCTGAGAGTCAGTGAACACTTCTCACGCGAGGTGCACTTCCGCTGAGCTCGCCTATGAGCGCAGAAACCGTGCGTCACTAATAAGAATTAAATTCTTACAATAATGAGGAATGAAGGTGGGGCGGGAAGGGCGAGGAAGGTAAGGGGGGGGGGGGGGGGGGGGCGAAGAAAAATCCTGCCATCCTGACCAGAGGGTAGGTTGAAACGAGCAAGTATGTAAAAGCTTTGGCCCGTTTTCTCAACTTCCAAGAGGTCATATTCATACATTATTTATGGGTTACCTCTTCCTTAATTCCTTCCCTCGGCAAAATGTAAGGTTTAGTGGCACCTTAATTTCGACACTCACTCGCCTTCGGGTTGAAGTCTTTTCCCTACACTCAAGAAGTTTCGTTTTATATACCTAGCACTTCTGCACTCGCACACACACACACACACACACACACACACACACACTCTCTCTCTCTCTCTCTCTCTCTACCTTACCTGATCAGTCCAGACTCTAGCTTGGGGCTTCGTCAGGATTCTGTCCCAAGCCCTTCACTGGCATGAGCTACCAAGTAAGGTCTAGTCTAGTCACTGTCTTCTAGGTCAGTCTGCGACGCACTCTGTCCAAGCTGTCCACGTTCGGCTTGCGTCAGAGGGTCTGCAGCTGGTGCAGTGTCTTTCTGTCAGTGTCCACCTCTGGGCCCAGCAGTGGTACTGTCAAAACCATCCTAGCCGTTGTAACCGTCTGCGGCTGTACTGTCGCAGTGCTAGGGCAAAACTGTCTCCTGTTACTGGAGGCCCTAACACTGGTCTGTCACTAGTGTTACTGTCACTGTAGTACGACCTAGCTCCCTAGCTAACTACAAGTTAGCTAGTCCGCTCTCCTCAAGGCCGAGTGTTGAGCTCCTAGCTAACTACAAGTTAGCTAGTCCGCTCTCCTCAAGGCCGAGTGTCGAAACTCGCTAGCCAACTACAA
>JADBJO010005380.1:117500-120000 GCA_016801955.1 Conus betulinus | reverse complement strand
ATTTAATGTCAATGAGCAACGGACGTAGTGTCAATCGTGTATTTTCAACCTAAAACAACCACATACATACGAGAAACAGGCGATATACATGGATTGGATTACTTCATTCATCATGAATGAAATGTATTAATCATTGTGTGTTATAACTGAAGTAATCAATAACCGATTCGCTAAATTTCATACCCATTTTCTGCTTTGCTGCCAATGACCCTTTGTCGCGAAGTTTTTCATGAAAGTTTTTGCACTTATTTTTTATCGTTTTAACCCCGAGTAGTAAGTGTTTCAAGGAATTCTTTATCCATGAATCATACTACTAAATCTTCGATTTGATGGATGTGTGTGTGTGTGTGTGTGTGTGTGTGTGTGTGTGCATGCATGAGCAGAGTACAATGCACAACAGAACAAGCTGGCTCAGGTTTTCCCAAATTTGTGGCGAGCACACGTCGCCTTCCTCATGGGAAAAAGCCACGATTTTGAAATTGGGAACAGATTTAATTCATTATCTTGTTCCAACGTACATTGAATTTCATTGGGATCGAATGAACGGTTGTTGATTTACAGACAATTAAACAGAGGATGGGTCGAAATCAAAGTTCGCAAAATCTGTTCAGTTCACAAAATCATTTCAATAGTGGGTGTGGCCACCGCCATTGGCGAGACATTCCACGCAGCGACTCCTCATCGAGTTGACCAGTGTTCTGATGACCCTCTGAGGGATCTCTCTGCATTCCAGTTGCAGCATTTGGAAGAGATCCTGGCGGTCTCTGGGAGGTGGATGGTTCTCCTTCACACGTCTCCCCAACTCATCCCACATATGCTCGATGGATTGAGGTCGGGACTATACGCCGGGAAGATCATCCTGTTGATGCCGGCCTGCACAATGAAGTTTTCGGCCACCCGGGCCCTATGTGGCCGAGCATTGTCGTCTTGGAAGAGACTGCCATGGGTCCTATCCGTTGCATGGTCGGAACAACGAAAGGCGCCAGGATTTCATCCCGATAGCGGATGCCTGTGAGGTTTCCATCAATATGGTAGAGTGGTGTCTTGTGGTGGAGGCTGAAGGCACCCCCATACCATAACAGATCCTCCCCCAAAGGCCCTGGTCTGGCGAACAGCTGCATCAATGTAACGTTCACCAACACGCCTCCAAACTCTAGTTCGGCCGTCATTGTGTTCAAGACTAAACTAAACCGCGACTCATCTGAAAAGAGGACCTGGGACCACTGTTGTTGGTTCCATCTCACATGACGATGGCAGAAAGCTCGGCGAGCCAGCCTATGGGCTGCTAGCAGTCGTGGTCGAACAGCTGGGCGACGTGATCTGAGGCCGAAGTGGTGAAGACGGTTTCGTATGGCTTGACGGCTGAGGATGGTGTTATTTGCCATACGAAGCTGCCTTTGGATGCTGGTGGAAGTGGTATCCCGCTGCAATAGGGCCTGCCTCTCGATGAAACGATCTTCTCTGGGAGTAGTCTGCCTAGGCCGACCTGACCGTGGCCTCTCTTCAACGCTGTTGGTCGCCCCTAAAACGCTGATTCAGTCTAACAATAACTGAATGATGCACACCAAGTCGTCGCGCCACTTCAGCCTTTGCAATGCCATCTTGTATCCACGCAATCGCCCTGGTTTTGTCAAAGGTGCTAAGTTTTTTCTTCGTGGTGGCATGGTGAGAAAAGGGCTGACAGTAACCAACCCCGCGCTTAAACAGCCAAAAGAAGGGGCATAAAACTCACTTGAGAGACTGCTCTTGCACGGGAAAAAAAAAGAATTTTTCATTTTACATCTTGTGTCGCCAGCAAGCTTGATGCAAAACAGGCACAGTTAACGCAACTTTGCACTTTTTATCCCGCGCGGTAACGAGGTCACCAGACCCCGTGCGCACTACCAGTTGACACAGGCTGGATTACACACTGCTGTGTGAGATTCCATCATTGGTTGCCGCATAACAAAAAAAAAAAACAATGTTTTTTTGAAGGGATGAATCAACCCCCTGTGTGCAAAGGCCTGTGTACTACCTAGCTGCCAGCCACCCTCCCAAATGGTTCTAAAACTTCCCTAACGTTAAAAAAAGAAAGAAAAAAGAAAATGAATAAATAAACGAAAATAAGATAAAATCCGAAATTTAAAAAAAATCGCAATTTTGTTGAACACCATTGGGTTTCGGGGGATCATGTTTGAATAGGAATGATAAAGTCTAGTGAATACAAAACCCGGTGATGTTATACCCAGTGATGTTACATGGATGAAAAATGCATTGCCCTTCTTAAACCCACACCTTTTCCTCTTTATCCCCTTGATCCTGAATTTTGTCTCCAGACATTTGGCAGCTATGATTAGCACACAAATGAATCCTGACGTTCTGTGTCACACGATCAGGCATTAAGGTCCATAAAACTATATCTGTCCATAAAACTACATCTGTCCATAAAACTACCATCTGTCCATAAAACTACATCTGTCACACATCAAACATTCAGACTTGAATGATGAATGAGAGTCCA
>JADBJO010005380.1:92500-112500 GCA_016801955.1 Conus betulinus | reverse complement strand
AAAAAAAAGTGAAAATCTGTCCGCCAAAAGTGACTTGATCAGTCTGACAGAAACTGAACGATATTTGAAGGATATCATTATTTGTGTTTTTGTTTTTTTTTTTTTCAAAAAAAACTTTATTTTTAGTGTTTTGATTTTGCATTGCTTCTGTTCATAATTGATTTTGTGCTCTCGGTTTGGTGTCATGTGGTTGCTCATTTTGATGTGTACAGAAAATCGTCTTCAGAGCACTGTATAGTAAATCAGTTGCTGCGTTGTATCAGTGTCAAACTATTCAGTCTCTATGGACAATGCAGTCAGGTGTAGTGCGCCGTAAACTGCAGAAACTCCTTGTATTTGTACAGACAAGGTGTATTGTTCTGGTTGTTTTTATTGTTATATCCCTGCCACATTCAGCATTTGAAACGCAATCTAAAACCTCAGTATGTAACAGGTTATCTTTCAAATTTGATGAAGCTGAATGCTTAATCAAGACATTGACATTTTTTGTGATATTAGTCTGCTTAGCATACTTTAACATTTAAAAAAAACAAAAACAACCTTTTCTCTTCTTCTTCTTCTGCTTACGCAGGCTGATACTCCTGCGGACACTCCCTATATGGATAGACAAGTATAAATCCCATCTACCCAACAAAGGGAATGGAATTTTGTGTGTATGACCGTTTTTCATCCCACCATTAAGGCAGCCATACTCCATCTTTGGGGATTTGTGAAAAACTCTTATTAAATAAAGCAGAAGTTGTAAACAAGTGAATGGTAAATAGGGAAAACAGTACTTGCTTCCATGGTAAAACAATGACATGGTCGTAACTCCAAACAAAAGCTGTGTGTATTGCCCATACAAAGACATGGTCATAACTCCAAACAAGAGCTGTGTGTATTACCCATACACCAAGCTGGCATGCAAACAAAAAGAGACACAGAACACATCTGTATGTGTTGATTCTAAGATTCTTAGTAAATGATCAGTTCTAAATCTCAGACATTTAAGCATTTTATGAGCTTCATGGTCTTTCATGAATCCATAAAGATAGAGGATGTTTTAGGGTGCATCACGTGCTCTCAGTTTTACACACAAACAAAAATGTCAAGAGTCTATATCAAAGTGCCAGGTACGATACAAAAATAATTTTCAGTTGCAAGGAACTTTGAGTTTGTTTTTCTCTCGCTAAAGTTTGATGTAGTTTGAAATGTTCCTAACAGTCTTAATCCTGCCTCCTCCCACCCTCTGTGGATGTGCATATATCCCATGTCATCAATTGTTATACAAAGCACACATGCTGTGAATTTTGTCGAGTCTTGATCCAGGCTGTACATCTGAATGAGTGATATCCATGGCAGTTTTCCTTTTCTTTTCTAGTGTGTTTTGAATATCATACACATGGCTCGAAAGTAGGAAAAGGTTACAAGGGTCTGCACATTTTTAGATTTATGTCTTTATTTTACCTTTAGTTTATTTTCTGTTCTGCCCTCTCGGTCCATTTATGTCTCTGAGTCCAGCTTCCCCATCAACAACAGCATCCTGACTCATTTTGCTGCACCCTTAGTTGGGGGGGGGGGGGGGGGGGGGGGTCCAAAGGGAGTTATCAGTATGGGGTCATCAAGAGACATCTCATACACAAGACATGGAGCTGTTACTGTGTCACTGTGATGGTCTTCACTGGCACTGTCTGATCTGGCATTGCTGCATCCTTAGCTGGTGGAGTCCAAAGGGAGCGATCAGTAAGAGGTCATCATGAGACGTCTCACACACAAGACATGGAGCTGCTGCTGTGTCACTGTGATGGTCTTCACTGGCACTGTTCTGATCTGACATTGGTAGGCCACCACCTGCTTGGCTTGCTTTCTATTGATAATAGTCATTCACTAGTCACTTTGACCATCGTCAGTGGGTGTCCCACTGCAGCGTGAACCCACATGTCCATCTGGCAACGGTCCCATAGAGTTGCTGACATCGAACGCTGTGACTCGGCCCCATCAGTGTCTCAAAAGGGAGAGAAATCAAAATGGAGGTCACTGTAACCTAGAGCAGAACATGAAGAGTCATCTGCAGATTCATAATATCACACTCTGTGGGTGAAAGACTAGATGGTTGTCCCATGAAACCTCTGTAGGTGGAAGAGTTGATGTTGTCCCATGAAACCTCTGTAGGTGGAAGAGTAGATGGTTGTCCCATGAAACCTCTGTAGGTGGAAGAGTTGATGGTTGTCCTATGAAACCTCTGTAGGTGTAAGAGTTGATGGTTGTCCCATGAAACCTCTGTAGGTGGAAGAGTAGATGGTTGTCCCATGAAACCTCTGTAGGTGGAAGAGTTGATGGTTGTCCCATGAAACCTCTGTAGGTGAAAGACTAGATGGTTGTCCCATGAAACCTCTGTAGGTGGAAGACTAGATGGTTGTCCCATGAAACCTCTGTAGGTGAAAGACTAGATGGTTGTCCCATGAAACTTCTACAAGCAGTGCAATTTATTGTGTATTCATAATGAGTACCCTTGTTTTGAATTGTTGTCGGTACCAACTATTCAATGTGAATCATTTCAGGGTTTGTGCAATGGTGAAGTTTTACCAGTGTTTACTGTGATTTTTTTTTTTCAATACTTCTTTTGGAGTGACTGTGTATTTTTATGAAATATTTTCAGTGCTTTGCAAATTACTTATTTGTGTGGATAAATGCAATGTCATATATAGGTGCATGCTGGTATGCTTGTGAGTGTACTTATAAATACAGTCTTTTCTTTTCTTTTTTCAAAATTTGTTTCTTTTACATTCATTTAGTGTGTATGTTTTGTTTGGTTCTTGTTTTGAGTTGTTTCCTCTCCCCCCCCCCCCCCCCCCCCCCCCTCTGTTTATTTCTTTAGGTAATAAAACTGACATTAACCTTGTTTGTAGGAGTACTTTGCATAATGTTGTATACAGCCTCTGACTCAAGTTCTCGCTCAGGATATTGCAGGTAATGATATACATTACATTGTTGGAATACACACACACACACACACACACACACACACACACACACACACACACACACACACAGGCAGACACACATACTCAAACACACACACACACACACACACACACACACACACACACACACACACACACACACACACACACACATATACACACTGCCTTCATACACAAGCAAGCATGCATATGACCATACATGCTTACACACATACACACATGTATGAATGGACACACACCCAAAAAAAAACCACACTTGTTCAAACACCAGGCACACAAATGCACTTTCTTCTTTTTTCTCCAACAAATTTCTTTTTCATTCTGTAATTTCCTGATTTTCTCTGAACAAGCAAAGAAAGATATAAACAAACAAAAGGAATTATGGAAGATGAAAACAACAAAATGATGACAGCTCCGTGAACAAATATATGTTTGTGAACAAAATATGTCACCCATTGTATTCTCTACAAAGCACACATGTTCATGTCTTCATAGTGGTATGTATTAAACACTATATTTTCTTTGTTTATTCACTGCTTGATAAACATTGTCTTCTGCTTCGTTCTTTTCTTTGTTTCTTGATTTGGTCCAGTGACATTTGACTTGGAAGCAAAAGACATAAAATGGGACAGTTTGAAAATAAGTTTCATGTTAACATATACATGTACCTAATGACAAATCCATGGCAAGTGGATGGTTTCCTCTTCCATGAAGGCTTTTGATATTCAAGGTATCAGTCCATGCACAATTCATAGTACCCATTGTCAACACAGTTCAAAATTCTATGTCTGTGCGTGCACAATTCATAGTACCCATTGTCGACACAGTTCAAAATCCATGTCTGTGCGTGCACAAATCAAAGCACCCATTGTCAACACAGTTCAAAATTCTACGTCTGTGCGTGCACAATTCATATACCCATTGTCAACACGTTCAAAATGTCATTAAATTTCATTGTGAACAAGCCAACACAACTCGAAGCATCCATTGTCCAGATTCTTTGTGTCAACACAAGGTATAAGTGCAACTACAGCATCCATCAGCCACCATTGTGTGTCCTGTGTAAGCACAGCTGAAAGCATCCGATATCTGAATTGTCCGCACAGCTCAAAGCATGCATCATCCGAAATTCTGTGTAATCACAGTTCAAATCATCCCTTGTTCCAAATTATCTGTGTCAAACATAGCTTTAAGCATCCAGCTTCCAAAATTCTCTGTCAGTGTAAACACAGCTGAAAGCATCCATGGTCCAAAATAATGTGTTGACATCAACATCACTCGTAGCATTCATAGACCAAAATACTGTGTTGACATCAACACCACTCATAGCATTGATAGTCCAAAACACTGCGTCGACATCAGCACCACTCATAGCATTCATAGTCCAAAATACTGTATCAGTTCACACAGCTCAGAGCATCCATCATCTAAAATTCTGTATCCACACTGCTGAGAATGTCTGCTGTCCAGTGTGCATGCTAACATAGAGCACAGCATGCATTTGGTGTGTGCACTTGTGCATGTATAGTAGCATTTTTTACCTAGTTGTTTAAGCAAACATAAGGTGCACAGTGTAATAATTCAAATCCCCGCAGCTATTGTGCGGAGTGTGACTGATGCATGTTCTTTTGGTGACTGACAACAATACTGTTGCTCATAATGCCGGAGTAGATGCGCAGAAATGGATATATTCCACATCTGTCAAGACTATTGATTATATACAAGGCATCAAGTGACTTCCCCATAAACGTCCTTTTCTTGATTGCAAAATATGCTCAAATATTGTTTTGAAGATGCTTGAATTGTGGCAGTTTTTGTGTTTTTTTTTTGTTTTGTTTTTTGCCATTATTATTCTTAGAGTGTGTCTATAAATAGGTGTTTCTGTCATTACCATAGACTGCATTATGAGTTGATCTTTGTGTAGAACATAAATGAGCGGCCATCTGGATGGGTGTAGTTACAGATTCTGCTCCACACTAAGACTGACAGATTTCAAATCGACACAATCTCACTGCCTTCACCACTCAGACAGATTTCAAATTGACACAATCTCACTGCCTTCACCCCTCAGTATCTGCATTTCATCCATTCCCAAATGAGAACAGAACGATGGAAACAGCCAAAATTTTCTCTTTGTTAGATGCTTCACTTTGAACAAGTGGAAGAATGTGGGGATTGATAGTTTGGATTTTTATCTGGATCTTGGAATTTTCTCTCTGAGTGTTTCCCAGTTGGTTTATTTTGGAGGTGAGCATGTACAAATCTTTTCTTGTGTGATATAATTGTAATAATGGTCACACAGTTGATCCTGTAACCATTAATAATGATCACAAAGTTGATCTTGAGACCAGGCGGGTAAGATGGGGATAATGATCACAGAGTTGATCCTGTGGCCAGTAATATTGATCACACAGTTGATCCTGTGGCCAGTAATAATGATCACACAGTTGATCCTGTGACCAGTGATAATGATCACACAATTGATCCTGTGACCGGTAATAATGATCACACAGTTGATCCTGTGGCCAGTGATAATGATCACACAGTTGATCCTGTGACCAGTGATAATGATCACATAGTTGATCCTGTGGCCAAGTAAGTAAGCTGAGGCAAATCAGTTTTGTACTGAAACCAGAGACATGGAAGAAAAAAAGGAGGGGAGGAGGGAAGGAGAGAAGAAAGAAGAAAAGAGAAACCTTTTTTTTTTTCAAAGAAGGCAAGATGCTTTGGGCAGGGTGAGGGAAGTGTGTGTGTGTGTGTGTGTGTGTGTGTGTGTGTGTGTGTGTGTGTGTGTGTTGTGGCATTGAATTGAGGCATGCATGAAGCACACATGCCACTACCTCTCCCTCACCCAGCCCCCATAGCTGTAAGAAAAATGGCAATCCGTGAAGTGTTTGCCACTGAGAACAACCTTCCCCCACGTTTTTATCTAATACCTCTCTGTATCAAGTCCTCCTTCCCCTTTAAACACACACACACACACACACACACACACACACACACACATACACACACACACACACACACACACACACACACACACACACACACACACACACACACACACACACACATCAGAAAGTGAATGGTGGAATAATTGAAGTCATCATTTGTGTGTATGTACATGTGTGTGTGTGTGTGTGTGTGTGTGTGTGCTGCTGTGTGTGTGTGTGCTTGTGATTATTTGTGTTGTTTTTATTATTATTATCATTACTATTGTGATGATTATCATAGCAACTATTGTTGTGACCGAAGTGGTGCTGGCTGTTACTATTATCAACATTATCATTATATCTCACAGCTGCAAACTGAATTAATATTTTGGTGGAATAGAAAAGTTTCTACTGATTATTCAGAGGGCCCTTAATTTTGCCAACAGTAACACCCTACTCAATCTTTTCTGAAATCCTGAGTGTGTGAAGTTCCTCTTTCCTTGTGTTCTTTTGATGTTCTTGCCATCTGTGTGTGTGTGTGTGTGTATGTGCATGTGCATGTGCATGTGCATGTGTATATGTGTGTTTGTGTGTGTGTACTCATCTTCTGGCCCAGTCATATGTACTTCTAGCAGCTCAGTTGCAGTGTGAGTGTGTATGTCTACAGGTATGTGTGTACCTGCATACCAAGACTTAATGTGATATATTAATTTTGATTTTTACAGAGGATGATTTTTGTCTTCTATTGCGTTGTGTAGTGGAAAGGAAGGGGCATATATATACATATGTGTAAAGTTTTTTAGTAAAAAGGCATATTTCTTTTGACCTTTTTTTTCCTTCTTAATTTACACAACGGCATTTCCTGGGCGTGCATACATTGGTTCCACCCATCTGCATCTTTTGTTATGGGGATGACAAAGTACAATTTTCCCTCTTTGTAAACAATTTTTTGTCAGTGTGTACAAATTTTTGTATTATCTTTAGTTGTTGTTTTCTGGGAATGTGTATATTTTCTTACTTGCATTTTTCTCAAGAGCAGTTTTCTGTTTTATGTGCATTTCCCTTTTGGTGTACGTTTTGTATGCTTTTGTGCTATTTTATGTTTGTGTGAACAGCTTTCAGCCTGCATACACAATAGTATGTTTTAATATTCAGTGCATGTACAATAGTATGTTTTATGTTCAGTGCAGGTACAGTAGTATGTTTTAATGTTCAGTGCATGTGCAATAGTATGTTTTAATGTTCAGTGTTCTGCCTTTTCTGTCCTTGTGTTCATTTTGTTCCATATCTATAGACAATTTTTTCTTGTTAGACCTGTACAAAATAGTGCATTTGTGTATAATGTTTTTTGTCTCTGTGTATGATTTTAGTCTTCATATATTAGTTGTAAATTTTCCTGTCTTGCTCCATTTTCAGTGACAATTTCTTTTTGGAAGGATTGGAAATATCTTTTATTAATGTACAAATGCCACAGAATTTTGAGAAAATTTGGTCAAATTTGTAACCATTGATGGGAGTGATAACTGATTTTTAGCAGTGCTGTGGAGGTGCATTTAAAATTTGAAATACCAGGACAAGGGATTTTTTTAATTCTCTCTCTCTCTCTCTCTCTCTCTCTCTCTCTCTCTCTCTCTCTCTCTCTCTCTCTCTCTCTGCTTTCTTTTTAGCACATATATAGCATATTCTTGGGTCAATTAGACTGGAAAGAAGCAGTTTTCTGTAGTGCTGGTCAACAACTTTGAGTCTCAGACACCCTGAAAGATGCATGGATGAAACTCAACTGTGCATGTGCAAATTGTACTCTTCCTGTCTGAACTTGCACTTCAAGTGCCAGTGTCTGAACTTTCACTTCAAGCCCAATGTCTGAACTTGCACTTCAAGTGCCAGTGTCTGAACTTGCACTTTAAGTGCCAATGTCTGAACTTGCACTTCAAGTGCCAATGTCTGAACTTGCACTTCAAGTGCCAGTGTCTGAACTTGCACTTCAAGTGCCAATGAATGAGCTTGCACTTCAAGTGCCAATGAATGAGCTTGCACTTCAAGTGCCATTGAATGAGAGCTGGTTAGGACCCAGAACCATAGTCTGTTGTGAAAGTTGCAGATGCTGATGGGAATCAAACCACATGTTCAGGCAACCTACCTTATTTCATGACATGAATCACTGTGTCGCTGCAACTGGTTTCTTAGGAATAGAATTGTTGATGTATTGGGGCAGTGACTGTGTAGGTCCCATTTCAACATTTGTGAGACTGGGTCTGAGTTCAGTCAAGTTGTATACGTGCATGACAGTGGAATCATTCTCTCAATGTGTTATCACCATTATTTACCGTTTTCAGCATTGATCGTTTCTCTCTCTCACTATATAACCATTCTTTCATGCTATCCCTGATAATCTGATGTATTATCCCTGATAATCTGATGTATTGTAACATAAGAGTTTAAAAGTAGCATGGAACAAAAGCCTATTTTTTCGTGAGTACCATATATTTCCAAGTTCTATCCTTTTTTTGTATATATATATATATATATATATATTTGATAAATGAATTGTTTTTAATTGTTCTTCTTCTTACATACAGATGTTTTTATCCACAGACATACAAACCCAAGACCAAACTAATGGATTTCGTTGTTAAAAAAAGAAGTGCTTTGGTCCAACAGAGTTGATACAACAAACTTTGGTACACCCAGCTTTGGCTGCAGTTAGTTCTGACAGCACATTACTTTTCCTTTTTTTTGTGAGAACATTGGGTATTAGGTTGAGACTTTTCAGCCCAAGTGCTGATTGACATAGTGCCATTTCCAGGTCTTTTTTTGTGAGAACATTGGGTATTAGGTTGAGACTTTTCAGCCCAAGTGCTGATTGTCATAGTACCCATTTCCAGGTCTTTTTTGTGAGAAACATTGGGTATTACGTTGAGACTTTTCAGCCCAAGTGCTGATTGACATAGTGCCATTTCCAGGTCGTTTTTGTGAGAACATTGGGTATTAGGTTGAGACTTTTCAGCCTAAGCGCTGATTAGCATAGTGCCATTTCCAGGTCTTTTTTTTTTTGTGAGAACATTGGGTATTAGGTTGAGACTTTTCAACCCAAGTTCTGATTGTCATAGTGCCATTTCCAGGTCTTTTTTTGTGAGAACATTGGGTATTAGGTTGAGACTTTTCAACCCAAGTTCTGATTGTCATAGTACCATTTCCAGGTCTGTTCAGTCACAAATTAATGAATTGGGTTCGGAGGGCATCACTTCATTGTCTTTCTTTGTTCTAGATCTTCATTACGTCAGATATCCTCCTGCCTCAACTTTTTAAGGGTTGGAATTGCTGGCTTTTTAATAGTTGTGTTTTTACTATTCAGGACTTTTTTCTCTGTGTGACTCCTAGTCTTGAAAGACTGAAAAAAGAATGTTTTGGACTTTGTAATAGATGTTCTTCAGAATGTTTTGGACTTTGTAATAGATGTTCTTCAGAATGTTTTTGACTTTGTAATAGATGTTCTTCAGAATGTTTTTTGACTTTGTAATAGATGTTCTTCAGAATGTTTTTGACTTTGTAATAGATGTTCTTCAGAATGTTTTGGACTTTGTAATAGATGTTCTTCAGAATGTTTTGGACTTTGTAATAGATGTTCTTCAGAATGTTTTTGACTTTTGTAATAGATGTTCTTCAGAATGTTTTTGACTTTGTCTGTAATAGATGTTCTTCCAGTTAACAAAAGAGTTTGACAGTTTATGCCTGACGCATGTATTTGATTTCTTACATAATCTGAATTAAAAAAAAGGTTTTCTATTGCTTAGCACTTGTAGAATCATGAATGAAAAACAGTCTTTGCCCATTATAGTAGAACTTCTTCCTGCTAACAAAAGAATTTGACAGTTTATGCGTGATGCATTTATTTGATTTCTTACATAATCTGAATGAAAGAAAAGGTTTTCTATTGCATCACACTCGAAGAATCATTGATGAAAAACAGTCTTTGTCTATTATAGCAGAACTTTTTACTGGTAACAAAAGAATTTGTCAGTTTATGCGTGATGCACTCATTTGATGTCTTATACAATTTTTGAAAATAATATTTTTTGTTAGATGAAAAACAGTCTCCCTGTGTAATACATGTTCTTACTGTTAACTAAAAAGTTTGACAGGTTTTGAGTGATGAACTTATGTTGTATGTAATCTAAAAAAAAAATAAAAATTTTCGTTGCATAACACTTGCAGAATCATAGAAGAATCATAGATGAAAAACAGTAACATGCAACAAATGCCTCATCAAATACCTGCACAGGCAATGCCACATGACAAAGTAAATCATTTAAGTTGTATTGCACTGATTTACACGACATTGCAGTCAAAAAAGTTGGTCCAGTCCAGATATATCCTGGGGTGACAATGTAAGTATTCTACACATGTGCGTATGTTTTTTTTACTCTTATTTTTTTTGTTTGTGTGTTTTTTGCTTTTTTTTTTTTGTTTGTTTTGTTTATTTAACCAGAAATGGGAATTGAAATCTTTTAGAAAAAAAGGAAATGAGAGAGAGAGGGAGAGGGAGAGAAATCTTGTATGCTGGTTGGAGTAATGAAAGTTGAATACCTGACAGCCTAGGTGATTTATAATCTCCAGAATGTTTGTTGTAGTTTTTGATGTTGTTCTCTAAATTTCATGAAAATCTTTTGAAAATTTCTGGATGTTCTTGATTTATGCCCTGTTTCAAAGACAGAAGTTAGTGGCTATGCTTCAGTGTGTGTGCTGAAGTACCCACAATGTGTGTATGCAGGAGTTCAGGTGTTTGAAGTAAAAGCAATGTATCGTGAAAGTGTGATGCTGTATTGTAATCATTTGTGCACTTTTTCATAACCAGGAGTTCTCTTTGGGAAGTTTCATTCTGTTCTACATATAGAACTTCTGGTCATAGGTGTGGCGCCACTTTTCCTCTTGCATGCGTACGTGTGTGTGTGTGTGTGTGTGTGTGTGTGTGTGTGTGTGTGTGTGTGTGTGATGTGCATTGTTTTTGTTTGTATGTTTGTTAGTTGTTTCAGTGTACTCATTGGAGGCCACATATTGAACCCTTCATTATTCCATCTGAAGACCTTCTGCAAAGACCAAACATCATCTTCTGGTGGAGAGGGCGTGATGTGTTTGATTTATCATTTTGTTTTTGCTTTCTTTCTTTGTCACACTGACAGGGGAGAAAATCCTTCACTTTCTTCCATTGTGGTCATGGTACGTGACCTTGAATTATCGGTCTAGGTCACAAAGGAAATTGATTATTTTATACTTTTACATCGCATGGAAAGGTTGAGGGTGCTTTGGCGCGTTTATTGTGCCACATATGTGATGAGATCTTAATGAAAATCATTAAATAGAGTTCAAGTATTATGATAAAATCAAAGGAACTGTTCATGTTTTTTTTAGTACTCGTCTATGAAGAATCGAAACCATGGGTTAACTGGTTATATCATACCAGTATTTACCATTTCTATTTACTTTTACCTGTAATGGTTATTCATGATAGTAGAAGAGACATTATCTGTTTTAAATAGGCATGCGTAAGATTGAAATTGATACATGATGTACTATTCGCGTGGCCATATTTCCTGTGTTTTTAAATGAAGTGATATTGAAATACTGCATTTCGCTTTAAGTGGTAAAACACCCATTCTGTTTTGTCATTGTTTTCAGTTCTCATTACTACTGTTCAGTGATTTATATCATGTGTCATATGTGTTTCAGTGGTTTTTATTTTCTTATGTTGCAACATTAAAACAGGATGTACATTATCTTCAAACTGCATAATATACAAATAAATATGGGTTTGAAAAAAAAAAAGACTATGCCAATGTTTGAGGAGTGATTTGTGGTTACATGTGATGTTTGTTTGTTGTGGGTGTGTATGTGTGCATGTGTATGTGCGTGTGTGTGTGTGTGTGTGTGTGTGTGTGTGTGTGTGTGTGTGTGTGGTGTGTGTGAGCCCTTGCTTTTCTTTTTTATCACAATGAGTATGAACTGTTCAGTCTTTTCTTTTGGGGTGCAGAGCATTATTTTGGAGTCGAGTCTTTTTTTTTATGAAAAAACACATTATACCACGATGTTGTTGCTTTTACCAGCCTACCTCTATTACTTATGAGAACTATATTATACAATGATGTTGCTGCTGTTACCAACCTACCTCTATTACTTATGAGATACGCATACAATGATGTTGTTGCTGTTACCAACCTGTCTATTACTTATGAGCTATTATACAATGATGTGTTTGCTGTTACCAACCTACCTCTATTACTTATGAGACAATATTATACAATGATGTTGTTGCACCAACCTACCTCAATTACTTATGAGAACTAAATATACGATGATGTTGCACTGTTAGCAGCCAAAGTGATACACACAGTAATATGAAATGTCACGCATATCAGTGGTAGTGGACAAGTTAGTTTCACCCCCGAAATATAACAGCACTGATTCCTCAATGAAGTCGTTTAACAGTAAATCTGTTGTAACCTTTGAAGACATTGCTGCATCACTAATAGCTAATAGCTGTAAAACGATTTTTCCTCCTGTCACCCTCTGTCCCTCAAAGGCACCATACACTTCCTATCTTTCCCATCTTAGTCTCATGGTGATTCCAAAGGCTCTCTCAGTACAAATAGTACATATGGACTTATGTGCTAGCAACAGTTCTGTGCTAGCAACAGTTTTTTTTCTGAATTTAGAAAGAGAGGGGTTTAGTACCGCCAAGGACACAGACAGAGTACGTTACTCTGTGTCCTTGGTGGGTAACTAATCCCATGTCTTTCTAAATTTTGATTCATATTCTGCTCGCAGTCACTCCGTTTTGAAACTAAACTCTTTTTTTCTGGTTGTCCTTTTTTTTTTATTATTTCCTGTCAAAAGAAGAAAAGGCTTTGTCTACTGCTTTTTGTTGGCCATGTTCACGTCTTTGATTCTGGAAACTCTTTTACACCTTTTTTCTGGTCAGAACTTCTGACATGTCAGAATTTTCTTTTTTGTGTTGCAATCGGACTACTAGTCAGTGAAAGTGGAACACTGTCCAGGACATTGATGTGGGAGGGGAGGGGGGGGGGGGGGGGGGGGGGGGGGGGGGGGGACCCAAATTTTTGTAAAAAGAGGGGGAGTGAGGAGGACACTGGAAACTCATGTTTTAATTCCTTTTCAAGAGCCAGAGGAGGGTGGTAGGGTAAGGGAGTCTCCATATTTTTCTTAAAATGAAGGGGGGTGAGGGTGGGGACAGTGAGTTTCCTCAACTTCTCAATTTTTGAAATAACGTGGGTTTCTTTGGTTTTAATCGAAGACTGGCAGGAGGATGGGGGAGCATAAGACTTGCCCCTAGCATGTCTCGCCAAAATACCTGAAAAAGGTCATGGCTTGGTGTGTGTGAGCTGGGTTATCCAGCGTCTCTTGGGTTTAGGACATCATGGGGGGGGGGGGGGGGAGGGGGCAGAGGGGGTGCAGAGGGACCCAGATGCCACTCAGCCCCCTCCCCCTCCAGTGTTTCATGTTGAGAGAGGTGGGGTGGGGACAATGTCCCTTGGGCTGTATGGTTCCAACACCACCGCAGGGTGGATACCAACTGCCATGCCCTGATTCTGATATATATATATATATATATATATATATATATACATATATATATGTGTGTGTGTGTGTGTGTGTGTGTGTGTGTGTGTTGTTGAACAATTTTATAGTGGGGGAAAACGAGGGCAGAATGACAATACTTCCGTCATTAAATTAATGACTTGGCAAAAAATTCAAATGGAAAAAATAGGGGGGGGGGGGGGGGGGGGGGGGGGTAAAAATGAGAAGATAAAGTTGGGCAAGTAAATCATAAATGTTAAACCCCTTTACTAGCAGAATGTGGGAACCATCATAATCCTCTACCTAAAGACAGATCAGTTCATGCTGCCTGCTCAGATCAGTTCATGCTGCCTGCTCATAGGTCTTTGGTCGCTGCGTTGGACTCACCAGGGAGACCCGGCTGATTGTGTCTGTGCTCCCGTGGTATCGAGTGGAAATGCACCACAGTCCAGAATTCTGTGGTGTGTTCTCAATACCAAGGGTTAAAAAAAAGAGAATCCAACAGCACCCCAAAGCAGCCAGCGAAGGGTAGAAAAGTAAAACAAAAGCAAAGTGTTGTTAGGAAATAAGTTGCTGAAAAAAAAAAATCATCATATAAGCGATATATAGTATAAAATGTAGGGGACAATCTTTGAGCCTGTGCTTGAGGATACATTCGAGGATGCGAGTGAGGTCAAAGATGTCGAACAGTCCGAGTGGTCAGCTGTGCTGTTTGATAACCCAAGCATTGTCAGCAGCTAAGAATTGTGCAGAACAACCTTTCCTTGGGTCTCCAAAAAGATGCAATCTCCCACTGATTAACTAAACAATATCATGCTGAACAATTTAGTTGTAGGGAGAAACAAGTGCATGCTAACAATTCTTCTGTCATTACATTAATAACTTGGCAAAGATTTAAATGAAAGAAAAAAGGGAAGGGTAAGCACGAGTGTGTGTGTGGGGTGTGGGTGTTTGTGTGGGTGGGGGGGGGGGGGGGGGGGGGGGGTAGAGAGATAGATAGATAGATCGGAAACCAGATTCGACCATATCATTTCTCCGGGGATCCAATAATCACAAAAAGTCCTGGCTGAATTTTTCCCCCTTTTTTTCCCAGTAAGTTTCGGTAAAACCGTATCAAGATTACTCGGTCCAATCCAGGTTTTACTTTTTCCAAACTGATCATTCCTCCAGTATTTGCTGCACACCAAAATTAATGCGCCAAGGCCTTGCTCAAGGAGTTGAGTATTTGCGGACTGGCGCAACGAGACTTTTTTAGAAATTTTATTGTAAATTGATTCTGTTTGTTCAGTTTTTTCGTATGGCAGTCAAGGTACAAGCCAGATGGTTCCAAGCAGACATATTAAAGTCAAAGGAATGGGACTGTTTGGGTGCTTCCAGCTGACACAAAGATAGGGTCACGGGTGAGTGCAGTAGTCTGAAATGTGACGTCAAGTAAGGGGATGATCATGTATTTGAAGATTGTAATTTTATCGGTGGAAATCCCCCCAAACAAGGGAAAAATAAATGGTGGTGGTTTTTTGTTTTTTTTTTGATCAATGATCAGTTCAAATGCTGACTGAAACTTTTGATAGGCCTCAAAATGCTTACAAGGATTACCTAGCCTTGTAGTGCAAAATCCTAATTGTGGCATGTGGCCTGCACATTTGCCAAGTCAGTGTGGCTGCACACCAGAAAACTAATGCGCCAAGGCATTGCTCAAGGTGCCGAGTATTTATAGACAATCACAATTAGAATGTTTGAGAGAATTGTTCTTGTGTCTGAAAATTGATTCTTCTCAGGTGGTTCCAAAGCAGATTAAAATCAAAGAAATAGGGTTAGACCTGTATTTGGGAGAGACCACCTGGCGCAAAGATTAGGTCATGGGTGACTGGGAAGGCATGAAATGTTAGTCAGCTTAGGGGAAGTTCATGTACTTTAAGATTATAAATGATGTCTTGGGTGGAAGTCAGATTGATATCAAGTGCTGGCTCAAAGTAGTGGTAGGCCATAAATCGCTTACATGGATTACGTAGTGACTTAGTGCAAATCCTTAATGTGGTGTGTGACTGACTTAGAGGCTGACTGCTTCTCATTAGCACATAGTGACTCCATGGCCAGAGGGTATTCATCGCCTGCTTTTGAGAAGTTATCGGACTTCAAGTTCACTATCAGCGCGGCACGAATCCCAGCCATGGCCTCATTAACATGCCCACGAGATGTCCAGTCTGCACAGTACTCTGTAGGACGATTCTGAACCAAGGGTCCTGGTGAAGTATCATGCCCGTATTAGGCAAACTTACGGAGACGGATCACTGTGAAGGGAAGTCCTTGTCTCTCAGCATATGTCTTGTACCCTGCGTTCTTTGTAAAAGACACAGTGAATCTGTCTGAAGCAGCATTCTCTAATGACCTTTTTTTCTTTTTGTTTTCTTTTTTTAACTTTTTTTTGTTTGTTTGTTTGTTTACAGATCTAATGTCTGTCTCAAACTCTCGTGTCCCCTGGAAGGAGATTAGTGGCACCACAGACTTGAACAATGCCTCCGTGTGTTCAGCGGCGTGTTCACTATTCAGGAGAGGTCAGTTCTACAGTTACTGCCATGAACATTCCTCCTCCACACGGGTGCTCCGCGTCTGCGAAATGAGGTTTAACCTGTAGGGAAGATCTCTGCAATCGTGTGTTGAGAGGTCCGTGACTACGCCAAAATTGAAGGTGGCTGTGACCACTATTACTGAGTTCAACCGTTTTTCCTACAACAGTTCTGAGCGACAAGGCACAGAGAGGTGTCTCTCCCACAGGATGGGGTGGATGTGTGCAGTGCCCCACATGATGGGGTGGATGTGTGCAGTGTCCCACAGGATGGGGTGGATGTGTGCAGTGTCCCACACGATGGGGTGGATGTGTGCAGTGTCACACACGATGGGGTGGATGTGTGCAGTGTCTCACAGGATGGGGTGGAATTGTGCAGTGTCTCACACGATGGGGTGATGTGTGCAGTGTCCCACACGATGGGGATGGATGCGCGCAGTGTCAGTGTCCCACAGGATGGGGTGGATGTGTGCAGTGTCTCACAGGATGGGGTGGATGTGTGCAGTGTCTCTCACAGGATGGGGTGGATGTGCGCAGTGTCTCACAGGACGGGGGTGGATGTGTGCAGTGTCTCACAGGACGGGGTGGATGTGTGCAGTGTCTCACAGGATGGGGTGGATGTGTGCAGTGTCTCACAGGATGGGGTGGATGTGTGCAGTGTCTCACAGGATGGTGTGGATGGGGTGTACAGTGTCTCACAGGACGGGGGATGGATGTGTCTCACAGTGGATCAGTGTCTCACAGGATGGGGTGGATGTGTGCAGTGTTCTCACATGATGGGTGGATGTGTGCAGTGTCCCACAGGATGGGGTGGATGTGTGCAGTGGATCAAAGGAGCAGTCAAGATGTGCAGGGAGTGATGTGTGACGTGGACTGCAGGATGGGGTGGCTGTGTGCAGTGTCTCACAGGATGGGGTGGAGTGCTGCAGATTCTCACAGGAGGGGAGGGCACAGTGCTTCCAGGATGGGGTGGATGTGCGCACACAGTCTCCAGGTTTGGATTGTGCAGTGTCTTCCAGGACTCTGTGTACACGAAAGTTGCACGCAGTCTCCCTTTGCAGTTCTCACAGGACCTTGGATCGTGCAGTGTCTCACACGAAAGGTGGATGTGTGCAGTCTCCAGGATGGGGTGGATGTGTGACAGTTCCTTGACTCTGTGTACACGAAAGTGTCTCACGGATGGGGTGGAATGTGTGTTTCATTCAGTGTACAGTGTCTCACAGGATGGGGTGGATGTGTGCAGTGTCTCACAGGTGGGGTACACGAAAGTCCCACACACAGCCTGTGTTGCAGATGTTCAGACAAGATCCTCGACTCTGTGTACACGAAAGTTGCACACACAGCCTCTCTTTGTTGCTCATTCAGACCTTCCTCGACTCTGTGTACACGAAAGTTGCACACAGTCTCTCTTTGTTTCATTCAGACCTTCCTCGACTCTGTGTACACGAAAGTTGCACACAGTCTCCTTGTTTTTCATTCAGACCTTCCTCGACTCTGTGTACACGAAAGTTGCACACAGTCACCCTCTGTTTCATTCAGACCTTCCTTGACTCTGTGTACACGAAGTTAAACTGTCTGCTAACCTGTTCCTGATGATTCAGGTTTCATGTCAGTTCAGTGTTGGCATTGGTTCTTTGAATCAGCTGGTTTCATGGCTCTCTTCACCTCACCTCCCTCTGGTTCATGAATCAGCTGGTTTCATAATGATCTTCACCCCCCTCTGGTTCATTGAATCAGCTGGTTTCATAACTCTCTTCACCTCCCTCTGGTTCACTGAATCAGCTGGTTTCATAACTCTCTTCACCTCCCTCTGGTTCACTGAATCAGCTGGTTTCATGGCTCTCTTCACCCCCCTCTGGGTTCATTGAATCAGCTGGTTTCATAACTCTCTCTCACCTCCCTCTGGTTCATTGAATCAGCTGGTTTCATAACTCTCTTCACCTCCCTCTGGTTCATTGAATCAGCTGGTTTCATGGCTCTCTTCACCTCCCTCTGGTTCATTGAATCAGCTGGGTTTCATGGCTTTTTCACCTCCCTCTGATTCATTGAATCAGCTGGTTTCATGGCTCTCTCTCACCTCCCTCTGGTTCATTGAAGCAGCTGGTTTCATGGCTCTCTTCACCTCCCTCTGGTTCATTGAATCGGCTGGTTTCATAACTCTCTTCACCTCCCTCTGGTTATTGAATCAGCTGGTTTCATGGCTCTCTTCACCTCCCTCTGGTTCACTGAATCAGCTGGTTTCATGGCTCTCTTCACCTCCCTCTGGTTTATTGAATCAGCTGGGTTTCATGGCTCTCTTCACCTCCCTCGGCCTACTCTACCCGGTCGTTGTCTATCCTTTTATTTACTTAATAAACGAAATTTACAGCACACTCTAGCTGGTCAGACCTATCTGCATCAAGTATGTTGGCAAAAAAAAAACGTTCTGGCGTGTACACACCCAGTCAAGCGAATCGTGACATTCATTTGCTTCTCACACACACACACACACACACACACACACACACACACACACACACACACTCACGCACGCACGCACACACGCACACACACACACACGCACAGACAGGCAGACAGACAGACAGACAGACAGATAGACAGACAGATAGACAGACAGACAGACAGACAGATAGATAGATAGATAGATAGATAGATAGATAGATAGATAGATAGATAGATAGATAGACAGACACAAACACACACAAAAAAAACTATGATCACCAACAGTTGTATTTATTCCGGGAGAGAGTGAGGATAGGTGGGAGCGGGTTTGGGGATATACACGAAAAGGGTCTGATTCAGCCGTGACATCTAACTGTTGACGTGTTGGTTCTGGCTTGGAGTACGGCTGGTTTGAGTATAGCTGGCCATCTTCACAGGCTGATAGTGCGTTGAGTTGAGCTGACCATCTCCACAGGCTGATAGTGCGTTGAGTTTAGCTGACCATCTCCACAGGCTGATAGTTGCGTTTAGAGTTTAGGCTGATAGTGCATTGAGTTCACAGACTGTTAGTGCATTGAGTTTAGCTGACCATCTCCACAGGCTGATTAGTGTGTTGAGTTTAGCTGACCATCTCCACAGACTGCTAGTGTGTTGTGTTAAGCTGACCATCTTCACAGACTGTTTAGTGTGTTGAATTTAGCTATCTCCACAGGCTGTTAGTGTGTTGAATTTAGCTCTTCTGTTGTGGCTCTTTCTGTTTGTGCCGCTGACATGGAATCAGTCTTATTTTATAATCTAGCTGTTGACTCAACTCCAAATGTCAATGGGAAACTCTGATGACTAAAATATGCGACGTGTGCTGCCTCCACGAAGCGGCAGAGGAAGAGAGCGAGAAGGGGAGGGGATGTGTTTACATGATGTAGTAGGTCCACCACCACAGGTCCACGTCACGATAGGCCGAGCATTTGTAGACAGGGTTACTGCAATGAGATACGACAGAGACTTTTGTGGTGAAGAAAGTAGATTTATACATATACACTGAAATCAAATAATGCATTACATGAGCGCGGCCACGCGCGCACACACACACACACACATACACACAGACACACACACACATACACACACACACACACACACACAACCAGAGAGAGAGAGAGAGAGAGAGAGAGAGAGAGAGAGAGAGAGAGAGAGAGAGAGAGAGAGAGAGAGAGGAGAGAGAGAATGACAGACAAAGACATACAGACAGAGACAGACAGACAGACAAACAGAAAGACAGACAGACAGACAGCAAAGAACTGTTATCTAGGGCCTGCCGTGGCCACACAAGCTGACCTTTTCCTGTCCGGATGTCGGAAGGGGTTCTCCTGAATCGCCTCCAGCTGGGCGTTCTCACACAGCACCTTGCTCAGGGTCATCCTGTTGATAGCCCTCAACTCGTCTGCAACAGACCACAGGCACTGAGGGTGAAGACTGAGGGAGGTGGAAGACAGTGTGAGGGTG
>JADBJO010005380.1:82500-87500 GCA_016801955.1 Conus betulinus | reverse complement strand
TGATACAGTACACCACAATGCAATGAACTATGATACAGTACAGCACATTGCAATGAACTGTGATACAGTACAGCACATTGCAATGAAGTAAAATACAGTACAGCACATTGCAATGAACTGTGATACAGTACAGCACATTGCAATGAACTGTGATACAGTACAGCACATTGCAATGAACTGTGATACAGTACAGCACAATGCAATGAGCTGTGATACAGTACACTACAATGCAATGAACTATAATACAGTACACCTCAATGCAATGAACTGTGATACAGTACAGCACAATGCAATGAGCTGTGATACAGTACACTACAATGCAATAAACCGTGATGCAGTACAGCACATTGCAATGAGCTGTGATACAGAACTGCACATTGCAATGAACTGTGATACAGTACACCTCAATGCAATGAACTGTGATATAGTACAGCACACTGCAATGAACTGTGATACAGTACACTACAATACAATGAACTGTAATACAGTACAGCACATTGCAATGAACTGTGATACAGTACAGCCCATTGCAGTGAACTGTGATACGGTACAGCACATTGCAATGAACTTTGGTACAGTGCAGCTCATTGCAATGAACTGTGATGCAGTACAGCACATTGCAATGAACTATGATACAGTACAGCACACTGCAATGAACTGTGATACAGTACACCACAATGCAACGAACTATGATACAGTACAGCACATTGCAATGAACTGTGATACAGTACAGCACATTGCAATGAACTATGATACAGTGCACCACAATACAATGAACTGTGATACAGTACAGCACATTGCAATGAACTGTGATACAGTACAGCGCAAATGAACTGTGATACTGTGCACATACAGTACAGCACATTGCAATGAACTATGATACAGTACACTACATTGCAATGAACTATAATACAGTACACCACAATGCAATGAACTATGATACAGTACAGCACATTGCAATGAATTGTGATGCAGTACAGCACAATGCAATGTGATACAGTACAGCACACTGCAATGAACTGTGACACAGTACAGCACACTGCAATGAACTGTGATACAGTACAGCACAGCACACTGCAATGAACTGTGAACTGTGATACAGTACAGCACATTGCAATGAACTATGATATAGTACAGTACACAATGCAATGAACTTGATACAGTACACCACATACAATGAACTGTGATATAGTACAACACAGCACATGAACTATAATACAGTACACCACGATACAGTGATACAGCACAGCACACTGCAATGAACTATGATACAGTACAGCACAATGCAATGAACTGTGATACAGTACAGCACATTGCAATGAACTGTGATACAGTGCAGCACATTGCAATGAACTACGATACAGTAGCAGCACAATGCAATGAACTGTGATACAGTACAGCACAATGCAATGAACTATGATACAGTACAGCATATTGCAATGAACTGTGATACAGTACAGCAAAATGCAATGAACTATGATACAGAACAGCTCAATGCAATGAACTATAATACAGTACACCACAATGCAATGAACTATGATACCGTACACCAGAATGCAATGAACTATAATACAGTACACCACAATGCAATGTCACAGTACAGCACAATGCAATAAACCGTGATACAGTACAGCCAAATGCAATGACCTATGATACAGTACAGCAGAATGCAATGAACTATAATACAGTACACCACCATGGAATGAACTGTGATAGTGTACACCACAATGCAATGAACTATAATACAGTACACCACAATGCAATGACACAGTACACCACAATGCAATGAACTATAATACAGTACACCACAATGCAATGACATAGTGCACCACAATGCAATGAACGGTGATACCGTACAGCACAATGCAATGAACTATGATACCGTACACCACAATGCAATGAAGTAAAATACAGTACACCACAATGTTATGAACTATGATATAGTGCACCAGAATGCAATTAACTATGATACAGTACACCACAATGCAATGAACTCTAATACAGTACACTACAATGCAATGAAGAATAATACAGTACAGCACACTACAATGAAGAATAATACAATACACCACAATGCAATGAAATGTAATACAGCACAGCTCCATGTAATGAACTATGATACTGCACAGTGCAATGCAATGAACAATGATACAGTACACCACAATGCAATGAACAATGATACTGTACAATACAATTAATGAACTATAATGAACAGCATAATGCAGCGCAGCGTGACAGCACAACACGATACAATACGTGTCAACAGCATACCACATCTCAACCCGGCGGTGCCATCCGACAGCACAACACGATACAATACTAAATCGTGTCAACTTAGTCCATAGAGCTCATCTAATCTCAAACCTAGCCCAAGCCATCCGACATCCTAACCCAACCTAGTCCAGCCCAGCTCAAACTAAATCCTGACCCGAACCTAGTCCAGCCCAGCTCAAACTAAATCCTGACCCAACCCAGCAGAGACCAGCACAGATTAAAACTCCAACCCAGCTCAACGCAGAGTTACCTAAATCTGAATTAGCGCAGATCAGGCTAGTTCAGCCTAAGTACAGTCCAGCCCACTGCAACACCTAAATCCTAACCCAATGTAGCCCAGTGCAACCTAAATCCTAGCCCAATGTAGCCCAGTGCAACCTAAATCCTAACCCAATGTAGCCCAGTGCAACCTAAATCCTAACCCAATGTAGCCCTATGCAACATAAATCAACCTAAATGCAACCTAAAACCCCAATGTAGCCCTATGCAACCTAAATCATAACCCAATATAGCCCAGTGCAACCTAAATCATAACCCAATGTAGCCCAGTTAAAATCCTGACCCGACCCAGAATAGCCCAGTCTGAATCCTAACCCAGCCCAGGCTAGTTCAAACTACTTTTTAACCTAGCAGAGCCTAGCCCAACCTAATTCGTTCCCCAACCCAGGCTAGTTCAAACTACATTCTCACCTAGCAGAGACTAGCCCAACCTAATTCATACCCCAGCCAGGTTAGTTCAAACTGGATTCTAACCAGCAGAGACTAGCCCAACCTATTCGTAGCCCAAGCCAGGCTAACGCAGCCTAAATCATGATTAGTCCAGCCCAATCCGAATCTTATTAACCCAGCCCAGCAAAGCCTAGCCTAAATCCCAACCCAGGCCAGGCCACCCCAACCTAAACTTAACCTAACCCAGACCAGTCTAACCTAAATCCTAACCAAGCCGCCGTGGAGAAGTGGTTAGCGTCGCGGACTCCGGCTGGAAGGTCATGGGTTCGATTCCCATCACAGTCATGTGGGATTTTTCTGCTCCGACCGGCTCCTACCCTACGTTGAGTTTGCCACGGGCTCAGTGGGAAGACTGGGACCACACAGTCGGGTTTCATCCACTTAATGGATGCATCTCTAAGAGTGTTGCTCAAATTTCCTGACCAACACTGCAGGTGTCTGTATCTCTCAGGCCTGGTTGACGCCGGGATATATTATGAAAGGAAGCGTAGAGTACAGCCCTGTCATGAAGTCTCAGACCGGAATGGAATTCAGTAGCATCATCTTAATCATCCTCATTCTCATCGATCAGCATAAAAGAAATCTCAAATTCTGCGGCCCTTCATGCCCTGCTCTTATGGTGACCTCAGTTTCGATGTCCTTTCCACGTCTGTGGCCTTGGTTTAGATCCGTCGGGGTCATCGGTATCGGCGAGTCCATAGGGGCTGTCGTTGGACGGACGTGGTGGCGCCCTCCGGAGGGAGAGCTCACTCACGCCGGCTCCACGACTAAGCAATTATTGTCGTCAGTAGGGGGCTTAGTAAGTGGTGTCCTACGTGTGTTCGATCAGAACAGGCGCCACTGAACATCACCGAAGTGACTCGGCAGCAGTGCAGTGTCTCCTCCGGTGGGTTGTCTCTTGACGACTTGACATTGACTGCTCCATGTGGATTGCCGGTGCCGGGGCTGCGGTGGGACTGACCGGGCTGTGGCTGTGGACGGGGTGTCGGAATGAGCGGCGTGAGTGCAATGCCACTGAGGTGGCACAGAAGATGGGTCAGCAAAAAAAAAAAAAAAATTCCGAAACAAGCCTAATCCAGTCCAACCTAAACCTAATCCAACTCAGATCAGTGTAAACCTAAATCATAACCAAGCTCAATCCTGTCCAACCTAAACCTAACCTAGCTCAGATCAGTTCAACCTAGATCCTAACCAAGCCGAATCTAGCCCAACCTAAATTACCACCCAGCATGGTACAGCCCAGTCTTAATGATAAGCCACCCTACTTTCACCCTAGCACATTTCAACCTAAATCATGACTACTCTGACCCTGCCCAGTCCGTTGTGAACGATAAACCAACATAACTCAGCACAGCTTAAGCTAACCACGACCCTTGCCGATTCGGTCAAAACCACACCAGCCTAATTTAAAGCCTCATTCAAGCCAACCCAGCCAAACCCAGCCAAAATCTTCACTCATCCCAGTCCATGCAAACCTAAAATATGACACAGCCAGGGCCAGTCCAACCTAAATCCTAACCAAGAGACAGGCTAGTCCAACCTAAATCCTGACCTATAGAAACGCTAGTCTAGCCTAAATTCTAACCTAGAAAGGCTAGTCCAACCTAAATCCTAACCAGGCCAAGGCTAGCCCAGCCAGAATTCTAACCTAGCACAGAGTAGCCCACACTAAATGCTAACGAAGCCTACGCTAACCCGACCTAAGCCCAAAACCAGTTCGGCCTAGACCAGCTAAATTCAAACCCAGCCCAGTCTAGCCCAACCTAACTCCTAGCCCAACCCATCTCAGCTAGGCTCAGGCCAGCCAAATCTAACTCCTAACCCAACCCATCTCAGCTAGGCCCAGGCCAGCCCAGCCTAACTCCTAACCCAACCCATCTCAGCTAGGCTCAGGCCAGCCCGAATCTAACTCCTAATCCAACCCATCTCAGCTAGGCCCAGGCCAGCCCGACCTAACTCCTAGCCCAACTCATCTCAGCTAGGCTCAGGCCAGCCCA
>JADBJO010005380.1:65000-77500 GCA_016801955.1 Conus betulinus | reverse complement strand
TATCGTGTTTGCTTTCGGTGACGGAGGAGTTACCTTTCCTTACTCGATTAGTCTCGCAACACCCATTGCGAACGCGCTGTCTGAAAGAGTTAAACGAGATATGACGAGATGTTCTTGTCGGCCAGTCCATGCACTGACTTCCAGCCTGATTCCATCACTGACTTCATGTTTCTGGTTTGTGCTGCAGACAGTCAGTCCCAAGCCTATATTCCCCAACCCCTGGACTTCGGCTGGAGATGTTCTGTCAGAGTCGCCTCTTCCAGCCACCCAAGAGCTTACCAGCAGGAAGACATGTGAGCGATGCCATGCAGTTCGGGCAGAGGCAGGCACTGTACTTAAGCATTTATGGGGTACGCTCTTTAACAATATACAACACACTGCGCGTGTTGAATCAAGGTTTCAATGAACACCCCCAAACTGGTTCAGGAGTAGTGCAGGATATCTGTGTCGGTGTGGCCTTCTGGCGACACGACATTGGTTGCCCCGCAAGGGCTGCTAGCGCTTAGACAGAGACAGGGTGCCTGGGTGTGGTGTGGGGAGGGGGTGGGCACGGAATGAGCAAGGCGTGTATGTTGCGGGCTGTGCCTGCCAACGGCAAGGAAGTATACAGAATCTGAACAATCGTATGGTCAGACAGCTACATCGATTTACACACACACACACACACACACACACAACACACACACACACACACACACACACACACACACACACACACAGAGTTTACGTACGTTGGTAGCAATATTCTGTAATTATCGGAACACAGAGTAAAACACCCGAAAGAAAACACACATACACACGCACGCAAGGAGGAGGGGGGTGGTCTGTTTGGAAAAATGACAGAGTGGAATGATGAAATGGACGAATGAAAGGAAAAAGGGTCACAACAGAAGAAAAAAGGAACTCAAGGTGGTAAGAAGGAAGGAAAGAAGAAAAGAAGGCAGGAAGGAAGAGAGGAATGAAAGAACGAAGGCAGGAAAGAAAGAAATAAGGAAGAAGGAATGAAGGAAGGAGGGAAGGAAGGAGGGAAGGAAGGAAGGAAGGAAGGAAGGAAGGAAGGATGGAAGGAAGGAAAAAAAAAGGGAAAGAAGGAAGGAATGAAGGAAGGAGGGAAGGAAGGAAGGAATGAAGGAAGGAGGGAAGGAAGGAAGGAAGGAAAGAAGGAAGGAAGGATGAAGGAAGGAAAGAAAAAGGAAGGAAGGAAGGAAGAAGGGAAGAAGGGGAAGGGAGGAAAGAAGGAAGGAAAGAAGGAGGGCAGGAATGAAGGAAGGAGAAGAAAGGGGGGAGGGAAGGAAGGAAGGAAGGAAGGAAGGGAGGAGAGTGCAAGATGACCCACCTGCCGTGGAGCAGTAGTGGGAGCTCCGCCGCACGTTGACACACTCCTCCTGGTCGCCACGGGGCAGCCTTTCTTGACCTCTGTACCGTGAGGTCAGCAGCAAAGCCCCGTCCCGTTGTTGGTCCTCAGAGACCGGGCTTTCCTCCGGTCACTGCCTGTTCAGCACATGGACATTTCCTCATGTTTTCACCCGCTGAAATGACCAGTAACCTTACGAATTTCATCTGTCGCCTATCTGTTTGCACGACTGTTTGAAAAGAAAAAGAAAAAAGAAAAACAAAACCATCAAAATATCTAGGAAATTTAACGGACAGATGACGTGTGGAACGAAGACGAACTCGTTTCATTTCGGTGTGGATCCGGATTAAACTGCGGATCCAGAGTCCGTTCTGAAGGGTCATGCGCCAACTTCATGAGCGATTTGAACAAAACTAACAAAAAAGATCAACTTTTTGCCAAAGGACATGCCCATTACATTTTGGCGCGGGTCAGTAGTTCGAATCGGAACAAAGGGGGTCGTGATACGTTCTGTGGAATTATACAAAAGCAAAGCAAAGCAAAACAAAAACAAAACAAAATAAAACAACAACAAAACAAAAACAAAACAATATAAAACAAACAACAAAATAAAAACAAACCAAAACAAAAAAAAACAAAACAAAACAAACAAACAAAAACAAAACAAAACAAAGCAAAACAAAAAAAAAAAACAAAACAAGACAGACAACTATGGAACAGATGTTAACAAAACTAAGGCAAAGATGAATTCACCAGCCGCCGTGGCCAAGCAGTTAGCCTCGCAGGCACCAGGCGGGGAGGTCGTGAGTCGATATACAACAAAACCATTATTTGTGTGGGACTTTTTTTCTGCCAAGACCGCCCTCTATGAAGAGCTGACTCTACAGGCTCAGTTGGGAGGACTGGGACCACACAGTCTGGTTTCAACCACTTTATTGATGTATCTCTGAAAATGTTGTTTATGTATCCAGACCAACACTACATTTGTCTGTAACTCTCGGGCCTGGTTGATGCCGGAATATATGACAGAAAGCTTAGAATTCAGCCCTGTCATGCAGTCTGTGACCAGAATCCGTAGCATTATCTTCATCGTTTTCCTCTTTATGAATCAGTCTAAAAAGATGTCTGTAACCCTTCATGCTCTATTCTCATGGTCACCCCATTTTCGGTTTCCTCTCCATATCCGTACCCTTGCTGACGTTCAAATCGAGGTATCGGCAAGTTCCTGGAGACTGTCCTTGGACAGACGTAGTGGGGTCATCGGCTGGGAGAGCTCACTCGCTCTGGCCATGCGACTTAACCATAACTGTCGTCAGTCAGGACCTTTAGAGACAGTAAATGTTGGATCAGAACAGGCGCCACTGAACACCACCGAAGTGACTCAGCAGCGGTGCAGTGTCTCTTCTGGTGGGTTTCCCACAGACGAACCGACGGTGACTGCTCCCAGTGGATTGCAGATGACGGAGTTGTGACCGCATTAGCCAGGCTGTGGGTGTGGGCACGAAACCAGAATTAGGACCCAGTGAAGTGGCGCGAGAAATAAGAAAGAAAGAAAGAAAGAAAGAAAAAAAGAACAGAAAACTGTGACCGAAAGACGCACCCTTTTTATGTTGGTGTCCAACTGAATAGTAATGTTCACGTACAGCTGGTGTCTAGTGCACCATGAAAACACAGCGGCTGGTGTAGGGCTTAAGACATGAACATGGTACATACAGCAGTTAGTTAGCCAGCTGGGAAAAAAACCGACATTATCATAGAGCATTTAGTTTCCAGCGGTCAAAATGGCGTCACTGTACGGCAGTACCGCCTGGTAACACCAAATGACTTCTTCTTCCGTAGTTAAGAAGGGGGCCCTATGTCGAGCAAATTTAGTGTGGGTTTTTATCAGAACATCGTAAAAATCCTTGTTTACATTAAAAGGGACTCCGGGACGTTTTTTTTTAAGAAGCGGTTTGCAATTAAACCTGCCAGAAACATCATTTAAATTGCTTTTATTTGTCACAGAGAGAGAAAAAAAGGATTCAAAGCCCCTCAATAGTGAAGCATTGTTCCCGTGTTCTATTTTAGGTATGCTTATTATACAAATATAAAAGTGTTTTGTTCCGAACACAGTCTGTATAAAACAATGTTCTGATATGGAGCAACTTACGAACATTTTCTTTTTTCAAATAGAAACGAAACGTACCTTTCATTAGCTTATGTCATACGTCAATCTATTACAGCACTATGCAGTTAGAGAAGAAAAGAAAAGTAAGACTTGCCACTATAATGTGACTTGGTTTTGTTAGTAAGGTAACAACCATGAGGCGATGAAACGAACATCTTAAGTACAGGATCTTTTTTTCTGCGTGACTACATGTAGGTATGTGAATACGTGAAGGTGATACCATGGACTCACATTCTTTACACCTGCCCGTCAATGTCTCACATGGCAAATTTCCAACAAGACACAAGGAATAATGACCATAGACACCTAGACAAAATGAATACTGACCATAGACCCTTAGACACAAGAAATACTGGCCATAGACACCAAGACACAAGGAATACTCCACATAGACACCTAGACACAAAATACTACTGACCATAGACACCTAGACACAAGGAATACTGACATAGACGCCTAGACACGAGGAATACTGACCATAGACACCTAGACACCAGGAATACTGGCCATAGACACCTAGACACAAGGAATACTAACCATAGACACCTAGACACAAAGGAATACTGACCATAGACACCTAGACACAAGGAATACTGACCATGACCATAGACACCTAGACACACGGAATACCGACCATAGACAGCTAGACACAATACTGACCATAATATTGACCACAGACAGCTAGACATTAGCAATATTAACCCTAGACACCAGACACCTAGACACCTAGACAGCAATACTAACCATAGACACCCAAGACACCAGGAATACTGACCATAGACACCAAGACACCAGGAATACTGACCATAGACACCCTAGACACCAGAAATACTGTCAATAGTTACCTAGACACAAGGAACCACTGACACAAAGACACCTAGACACCTAGACACCAAGAATACTGACCATAGACACCTAGACACCAGAATACTCACCACTGACCCTTGACACCTAGACACCAGGACTACTGACCATACTCACCACACCCTAGACACCAAGAATACTCACCACAGACACCTAGACACCAAGAATACTCACCCCAGACACCAAGAATACCCACCACAGACCTAGACACCAAGAATACTCACCACAGACACCTAGACACCAAGAATACTCACCACAGACACCTAGACACCAAGAATACTCACCACAGACACCTAGACACCAAGAATACTCACCACAGACACCTAGACACCAAGAATACTCACCACAGACACCTAGACACCAAGAATACTCACCACAGACACCTAGACACCAAGAATACTCACCACAGACACAGACACTCACCACAGACACCTAGACACCAAGAATACTCACCAGACAGACACCTAGACACCAAGAATACTCACCATAGACCACAGAATACCACCACAGACACCTAGAGACTCACCATAGACACCTAGACACCAAGAATACTCACCATAGACACCTAGACACCAAGAATACTCACCACAGACACCTGGACACCAAGAATACTCACCACAGACACCTAGACACCAAGAATACTCACCACAGACACCTGGACACCAAGAATACTCACCACAGACACCTGGACACCAAGAATACTCACCACAGACACCTGACACCAAGAATACTCACCACAGACACCTAGACACCAAGAATACTCACCACAGACACCTAGACACAAAGAATACCGACCATAGACACCTAGACACCAAGAATACTCACCATAGACACCCAGACACAAAGAATACCGACCATAGACAATGGAGGCATCCACAAAGGCGGTGACAGCGTTGATGTGCTGGCGGGGGTTAGGAACTGTTCCGTTGGTCAGGATCAAGGGCTCAGAACGTACAAATTCGCTGCACCGGCCAAACTCCGTGTCGTAGTCAGGGTTCTCAATGGGAAAGCAAAGCCTGCAATAAGCCAAGGAACTGGTTAGCTGCAGCACAGTGGCACTACTCTGGACAAACGGTGACAGAGGGAAAGAGAACAGAGAAGGGAGGGGGAAAAACAAAGAAGAACAGGGGAAGGAAGTAAGACAGACAAGGACACTGGTTCCGATCTTCCAGCCAGACCTGTGACGATTTAGTAGACAGATGTTTGGCAAAGACAGGTGCTATGATGCTTCAGTAGCCTCAGCTGATGTCACGTGACGATTTAGTAGACAGATGTTTGGTAAAGACAGGTGCTATGATGGTTCAGTAACCCCAGCTGATGTCACGTGAAGCCGGGGAGATGTTAAGAGACTGCAGCGCTCACTGCAACGTGAGATTATTGGGCAACTCTACTGGTGTTATGCCTGATTGTATGAAGTCAGCATTTCAATTGACAGGAACAGGCTTTGACAACTTATTTTCGAACTGAGGAATTCTGGATTTGTGCCTCTAGAATTGTCATGACTAAGTTTGTGTGTGTGTGTGTGTGTGTGTGTGTGTGTGTGTGTGTGTGTGTGTGTGTGTGTGTGTGTGTGTGTGTGTGTGTGTGTGTGTGTGTGTGTGTGTGTGTGTGTGTGTGTGTGATGAAAGACTGGGGGGGGGGGGGGGGGGGGGGAGGGAGGGGGGGGGGGGGGGGGGGTTTGAAAGAGTCCACAGTTATCATGGACTGAGTGTAAAACCACTCCAAACCAAAACAGTTCCACTTCAATTGTTTCTGTTAACCACAGCCAGGATGTTTATAGATTATAGGAACTAGACTCTTTAGATCCCAACATTATTATCATAACAACTATCATAATTAAATTGGTAGTAGTAGTAGTAGTAGTAGTAGTAGTAGTAGTAGTAGTAGTAGTAGTAGTAGTAGTAGTATATCATTCTCATTATTATTATCATTATTATTACTATTATTGTTGTTGTTGTTACTATTATTCTTATTGTCATCATTATTGTTATTATCATTGTTATTACTCTTATATAATTCATCATCATCATCATCATCATCATCATCATCACTGATCACCATCACCATATCATCATTATCATCATCATTATCATCATCATCATCATCATCATCATCATCGCTGTTATTATTAATATTATCACGCACTTAAACGGAAAATTACTGTACCACTGAACGAAGGAGACAAACAGATTTGGACCTCGTTGGTCTTCTTCAGGCAGGACAAACAACATTGAAGACAATGAACACGAAGAACAGTCACTTACCTGCTCAAACTGGGCACACGTCGGCAGTACAGTAATGTTTCTTTTTTGAATTTCTTTTAGTTTTCGCGCCAACAATCACCGCACTTTAAAACTATTATCATCATCATCAGTATCAGTATCAGTATCATATTATTATTATCATTGCTATCATTATCGTTATCATCGTCATAATCATCATCATCATCATCATCATCATCATTACTTATACTACTACTACTACTACTACTACTACTACTACTACTACTACTACTATTGCCATCACTATCATCATTATCATTATCATATATTATCATCATCATCATCATCATCATCATCATCATCTGTTACTGTTATCACCCTATCCACGCCCCCCATCCAACCGACCACTACAAATCAAACCAGTGCAACTCACGGTGAGCGGAGATGCAGCGGCACGTCGCAGCACTTGATGCTGTCGTCGACGTCCGTGGCCACGGGCACCAGGGTGACGTCGTGGTCTAGCAGCTGGCCGACCTGCATCAGCATCAGGCTGAAGGACGTCTTGACCTCCCGGGCCGTGTGCACCGCCAGGCTGACTGCACGGCCACTGGGCAGCCTCCGGCCCGTCACTGAGTGCTCTCTGGGCTTGCTGTCTTGTCCTGAAGTTGTTAACATTGTTATTACCATTACTATACTATTATTATTATTATTATGCTGACATTATCATTATCACCATTAGCATTATTTCTTTTATTATTATTATTATTATCATTACTACTACTACTACTACTACTACTACTACTACTACTGCTACTGCTGCTGCTGCTGCTGCTGCTATCATTATTATTGCTGACATTATCATTATCACCATTAGTATTATTCTTTATAATTTCATAATTACTAATTATTACTATTATAATCATTATTGTTATTATTATTATTATTATTATTATTATTATTATATTATATTATTTTATTATTATTATCGT
Source organism: Conus betulinus (assembly GCA_016801955.1). Lineage (NCBI taxonomy): Eukaryota > Metazoa > Mollusca > Gastropoda > Neogastropoda > Conidae > Conus > Conus betulinus. Next base: position 69,904 of record JADBJO010005380.1, on the reverse strand, counting down.
TGCTGCCATTATCAATATCACCATTAGTATTCTTTCTTTTATTCATTATTATTGTTATTATTATTATTGTTATTATTATTATTTTTCTTTTATCCTCTTCGTCGTCATCATCATCATCATCATCATCATCATCGATGTCATTATCAATATCAAAGACATTATTATTATTATTATCATCATATTATTATTATCATTATTATTATTATTATTTATTGTTGTTGTTGTGTTGTTGTTGTTGTTATTATTATTATTATTATCGTCAGTAGTATCAGTATCATCATCATCATCATCATCATCATCATCATCATCATCATCATCACCACTTTTGGGGGTATGTTTTCTGTTTATTTCTGTGTGCTCTATGTTGTCATTTCTGCTAGGCGATTCGGTGTTGTCAGCAGCATTCGTTTTGAGTTATGAGCGTGTACTTATTTCATTATGGGAGCAAGAGTTGTCGTACTCGTTTGTTATTTACTGTTTGCTGTTCCGTTCCTCATTAGGGATTTTCCTTCATAAGGAAAAGAAAGCAGTCAATAAGCGACACGGAATGAAAACGGGATGTTTTACAAGACATAAAATATGATAGTCCACACAAGTCTATTAACCTCAGAACCAGAAATCACTTTTGATATATGCAACATTTCTTATCTATATTCATAGACATTTGTCACGTATCCTGTCCGTAGAAGGTTGATTTCATAATATTTCTATAACGAGATGAAAAACTAGACATGGAAAAAGAGCACAAAGGCCAAATTTTGTATGGGCACAATTAAGCGCATGCTAACAGTGTTTTTTTTTCTTTTTTTTTTTTTTTTTCTTTTTTTTTTTTTTTAGTAAACCGAGGTCCTGTGTATTACGTGCACTCAACCTGCGTCAAAGAACACACGGCAACAAAAGAGCTGCCACTGGTGGCAAAACACCTCAAAAAAAAGAGAAGAAAAACAAAACGAAAAACAAAAACCCCTACGGACAGGCAGAGAATTGCATGCAGATGTACTAAAGCTTTCGACAGTAAGAACGGCCCCAATTTCACTCTCAATAACGTGTTGTGACGATGAACTTTACACATTGCAATGCCGTGCAATCCCGTACACAGATAGAAAAGGAGGGTATTAAAAAGGAGGGTACGATTAGAAAGAAGGGTACGATTAAAGGAGGGTACGATTAGAAATGTAACGATGCTCGTAATAATTTTCGTTTCGTTTTTCAAATTTCAAGTTTGCAGTTTAGAGAGAAGGTCACGATGGAAGACTTGCCCGTACACACACCATCAAGTCACCTGCTTGAAACCTTTGACTGAAAGACAGACACACATGTCAAGGAGGATACGTTTTGATAATTTGACATTTAAAATCGACAGCACAACATGCTAAAATGGAATACATTTGGTTTCACGCGCACGCACACGCACGCACGCGCGCGTGCACGCGCGCGCGCATAAACACACACACACACACACACACACACACACACACACACACACACACACACACACACACAGTGTGTGTGTGTGTGTGTGTGTGTGTGTGTGTGTGTGTGTGTGTGTGTGTGTGTGTGTGTGTGTGTGTGTGTCGTGCGTCACTTTACATTTTCCCCCGTCCTGTCACGTCAGATTCTGTCACGTCCACTCCAGCCACCTGCTGTGGTGTCACGCCACGTCAGATCAGGCCAGCACACACGGTACCTTCATAGTAATGTGGGGCAAGTCTTTTCACGGGGAGAAAGCAGCACACCCAAATCCAGACGGGCGTTACAAGTGCCGTCATAGGTCCTGTAGCGACGTTCCTCCACCGTCCGTCGGCCACACGGCTGTAGCCAGACAGACACCGGGACAGGAAACAGGAGCAATGAACAGGACAAAATGGAAACAGGAGCAATGAACAGGACAAAATAGAAACAGGAGCAATGATCAAGACAAAATGAGACAGGAGCAATGAACAGGACAAAATGGAAACAGGAGCAATGAACAGGACAAAATGGAAACAGAAGCAATGAACAGGACAAAATGGAAACAGGAGCAATGAACAAGACAAAATGGGAAACAGAAGCAATGATCAAGACAAAATGGAAACAGGAGCAGCAATGAACAAGACTAATAGGAAACAGCGGCAATGAATAAGACAAGGAAAACAGGAGCAATGAACAAGACAACAAGGAAACTTGAGGAATTAACAAGACATATCGGAAACAGGAGCAATGAACAAGACAACAAGGAAACAGGAGCAATGATCAAGACATGAAGGAAACAGGAGCAATGAACAAGACTAAAAGGAAACAGGAGCAATGAACAAGACAACATGCAAACAACAGCAATGAACAAGACAACATGGAAACAGGAGCAATAAAAAAGACAAAGGAAACAGGAGCAATGAACAAGACAAAATGGAAACAGGAGTAATGAACAAGACATAACGGAAACAGGAGCAATGAACAAGACAAAATGGACTCAGGAGCAATGAACAACACAAACGCGGAAAGAAAGGACTCCAAAAGCTGTCCTGAGGCGTTGCAAGCGCACGCTAAGTTCTGTAACAATGACCTTCAATGTTTTTGGCTTTTATATAAAACAAACAAACAAACAAACAAGATGCAAAGCATATAAATATATACTCACAGTTTATCTTGAATACGCGTGATATATTCCATACAGAGGAACAACCGTTTTTGGCCGTAATAGCCGTTAGTAATGGCTATTCTGGTAAACATCGGCCATCATCTGTGACCCATAATGAACATTCCTACAAATTTTCAGAAAGATCGGCCAAGTACTTTGAGATTTTTCATATAGAAGAAAACTGTTATGGGCCGTTATAGCCATTAGTAACGGCTATAACGGTAAAATAACACATCGGGCATGATGCGTAACCCATAATGAAACATGCCTACAAATTTTCAGAGAGATCGGCGAAGTACTTTCTGAGATAATCCATAAAGAAGGAAAAACGTTATGGGCCGTTATGGGCGTTAGTGCACACACACACACACACACACACACACACACACACACACACACACACACACACACACACACACACGCACGCACACACACGCACACACACACACACACAGAGACGGACAGACATACAGACAGAGACAGACTGAGATATAGACGGAGAGAGATTACACACGGAAACAGGAAATGATAACCTTCCCGTCAAGTTTATTCGGGGCGAACACATACTCAAATAAAATTATTTGCCATTCGCACTGCACACAAAAGACCAACAACTCAGACAAGACAGACAGATGATGTGTGAATGCTTACCTCCCTTTCCACAGCATGCAGGGTGTTGACACCTCCGGGGGATGCGGCGGGCGACATGCAGGGCCACCTGCTCCGGTGACGCAGCACACATATAAAACCTCCCATCCTTCTGGATTAGAGCCTCTTGACACAGAAGAAGAAGAAGAAGAATTACAGGAATGAAGTCAGCGCCGCTGAAATTGCTTGCCTCTGTGTGTGTGTGTGTGTGTGTGTGTGTGTGTGTGTGTGCGTGCTTGCGTACATGCATGTTTTTGTGCGTGTGTGCACGCGTGCGTGCGTGCGTGCATGCATGCATGCATGTGTGTGTGTGTGTGTGTGTGTGTGTGTGTGTGGGTGGGTGGGTGGGTGGGTGTGGGTGTGTCATTACACCGTTAACTTTTTTCGTCGCAATGAAATGGAAGAATCAAAACTTTTTTTCTCTTTTCGCCGCATTACATCAACCACAGACTTATATATATATATATATATATATATATATATATATATATATATATATATATATGTGTGTGTGTGTGTGTGTGTGTGTGTGTGTGTGTGTGTGTGTGTTTTGAGAGAGAGAGAGAGAGAGAGAGAGAGAGAGAGAGAGAGAGAGAGTTCTGGAGGCTGAAGGTACAGTCGTACGCACGGTCCAAATGTCTTGTGTTCCTACACAGCTGAGCGGGGGCCAATACCAGCAACACCTATCTTAAGAAATGTTGAGAAATGTCCCAGTTTAGAGGCCCCCATTTGTGTCGGTTCATTCACTGGCTCTTACACAGAGAGAAGCCATTCTCTCCGTCAGGGCGCCAACCGATGACGTCGACACAAAGGACTTACGTCCTTCCAGACGCACGGGCTCGAGCCAAGGATTGCAGGAGCTCCATGTCTGCGCTGACGTCTGCAATCTTTGACCCACATCTGACGGACAGTGACCTCTTCACACACATAAATTCAGTCACGAAACAAACACAGTATCTCTCTCTCTCTCTCTCTCTCTCTCTCTCTCTCTCTCTCTCTCTCTGTGTGTGTGTGTGTGTGTGTGTGTGAGAGAGAGAGAGAGAGAGAGAGAGAGAGAGAGAGAGAGAAGACTGATTGTTCTTGAACTCTTCTGGTAAGGTATGCAACATGTCATCCCAAAACACGTGGTGGTCGAGCATCAAATTTGTCGTCAAACAGAAAGCAAAATGCGCAATAATGCATTAACTCTTTCATTCCCCTTTACAGGGCACCACGAACGCGTCAAGTCAGTAAACGCCCGATTGACTATAAGGTCAGACAAGCAAGTAACCTGAAAATGGACGACGCAGACACGTTGCGCACAAGACAACACGCTACCCTTCCTGGCTGCTCAGCTTGTTTGGTGAAGTAGTTTTGTCGCTGTCTTTCTTTTTCCCTGTTTTACAATTTCCTGAACCCGGTTTCACACATGAGCAAATTCGTCAGTGTTGTATGCCGACGACCAGCACTCCTTACTGCTAGGCCTGTTCATCATTGTCACTGCGAGCACACTGTTCATCTTTGCCCTTGAGCAGATCGTGTTTCTGTCTTCTTTCGACATCAGCAATATCATTTTTTTGATATCGCAATTCTTTGCCCCGGGGAAATCATATAAAATCAGTCAATTAACTCTCGCCTTGGCGAAGTCTTGTGTGAAATC
>JADBJO010005380.1:57500-60000 GCA_016801955.1 Conus betulinus | reverse complement strand
CCTGGCGCAGATCTCTCTCTCAACAGACACGTCATATTTACCTACCTGATCAGCAGTAGAATTATACCTGGCGCAGATCTCTCTCTCAACAGACACATCATAGTTACCTACCTGATCAGCAGTAGAATTATACCTGGCGCAGATCTCTCTCTCAAAGAATACACGTGGCGTAGACCTCTCTCTACAGACACTCATAGTTACCTAGTAGCAGTAGAATTATACCTGGCGTAGACCTCTCTCTCAACAGACACATCATAGTTAGCTACCTGATCAGCAGTAGAATTATACCTGGGGGCGGGTCTGTGATGGCACACCCGAGGCCCACGTACAGGTGCATGCATGTCTAGGACCGTCAGCTCAGAACTGCTACTGAACGTGATTAGTCTGCATATGTTTCCTTCCAAAACTTGTCATTTTATGTGTGTGTGTGTGTGTGTGTGTGTGTGTGTGTGTGTGTGTGTGTGTGTGTGTGGTGTGGTGGTGGTGGTGGTGGTGGTGTGTGTGTGTGTGTGTGTGTGTGTGTGTGAGAGAGAGAGAGAGAGAGAGAGAGAGAGAGAGAGAGAGAGCAATTGTAGGTAAGATTATGACAAGAAGAGTGAAATAGTCTGCGTAATTTAGCTGAAAAAAAATCCCCAAATGGAAATAAACACAAAAACACAATGCAATAATATAAAATAAAAAAGACTCTGCAATCCAAATAAACACGAAAAGAAAATGCGAAAGTAACGTAGACTATCTCTTTAAACACACAAAGCAGAAAGACAACGCCTTTTCAGCACACATATTTTCTTTATAATCATTAATATATCTCAACAGGAGTGATCGTAATACTGGTTGAATGTGTGAGTGTTGGTGATTTGCTGAACGAGTGCCGGTTTTCACCGCTCTCATTGAACGTGTTACGTTTGTGGTAGCAGTAATTAATGTACGCCGCTGTAATACGCCTAGCCAGAGAAAAGAATCTGTTCTGATTGGTTTACGATTTTACTTTTGGAATGAGAATGGCTTCTTTAGCAGAGGACACATTTTCCATTTTAGTGCATTGTCCATTGACCATTTCTTCCTTTGTTCCGTACGTCACGGAATGAAAAAGTCTTTGTCGCGTTATGATGTCTAAATGATGCGTCCAAGACTGTACAGCAAGATACCCCAGGCATTTTGAAATGGAGCACGAGCACATCAGACGATTTGTATTAAATAGCTACAAATAAAAAGGACAGACAGATAAACAAGATGCAAAGCATAGACACGTACTTGCAGTTTATCTTGAATACGCGTGAATTGTTCCATAAAGAGGAAAAAAAAAACGTTTGGGGCCGTTAAAGCCGTTAGTAAAGGCTATTCTGGTAAACATCAACCATCATCAGTGACCCATAATGAAATACCTACAAATTTTCAGAAAAAGATCGGTCAAGTAGTTTCTGAGATATTCCATTAAGAAAAAAAACGTTATGGGCCATTATAGCCGTTGGTGACGGCTATAACGGTAAAATAAACATTGGACATCATCCGTGACCCATAATGAACATACCTACAAATTTTCAAAAAGATCGGCAAAGTACTTTCCGAAATATTCCATAAAGAAGAAAAACCGTTGTGGGCCGTTATAGCCGTTAGTAACGGCTATAACGGCAAAATAAAACGTCGGGCATCATCCATGACCCATAAAGAACATACCTACAAACTTTCAGAAAGATCGGCCCAATAGTTTTGTCTGGAGCGAGTGGAGCACATTTTGACCACGGACGGACAGACGACAGACAGACACACAGGCAGCATTTCTTCGTTCCCACTGTAAAGTACTCCCTGTTCTATAAGAACTGGGAGTACGAAGAGAGGCCCATTAAACAAACAAACAAAAACCCCAACCCTAAACAGTCTCTTTTCTGATTCAGCGTCTTTCCAATTAAAGTCTGCCTAATCTTCGTCTTAAACAAAGTAAATGTTGTCTAAGACTGGTGTCTTTTATGTTTTGCCCTAATTTTATTTCCCATGCACCAAAAATAGAAACGTTACCAACGGCCACCATACCGCTTCACGTGGATGTGAACAGTTCACACTGGAAACCCGCGTTGTAAGCGAAAGGTAGAAAACGAAGACCTTGACAATCAAAGAGGCATAACGTTCTCACATAACATAGGCCTCTTACATGACGAACTACCATGCACAGGTGCTTTGACATTCAATCACCGAATACACACTCAGAGGCGTGAAACAGTATGGCTCAAAGGTAATGACGCCTCAGAGCAAAATGACCTCTGACCCTTGTCTCGAATGAAGGACAAGTCTGTTTGGTTTTAAGTCATGCTGGGAACAGCATATGTGTCAACCTCATACGGTTTTCCCGCCTTGCTGCACGGGAAACCTACGACTTTTGGGTCTGTACGGCTGTGTATACAAGTTTCAATACGGGTAAAACTGATTTATATGGGCAAATCTTAAATCACTGAGGCAAATTGCGAGGTGAGCAAATGTTCATAGCAGACGACACGGACTCAAA
>JADBJO010005380.1:45000-50000 GCA_016801955.1 Conus betulinus | reverse complement strand
TGAGCCTGTAGTTAAGGATCCAATTGAGTGCTGAAACCAACAACTATTATGTACAAAGTATCAAATGCGGGGGAATTCTTTTTTGAGCCTGTTACTTGAGGTTCCATTGAAGTATACAAGGGATTCCAGAAGATGCCCCCATTCAGAGTGGTCAGCTCTAATGTGTAGCCACTCAGGATTTCTCGGTCACGTAAGTGGTTGACAGCAGCTTAGACTTGTGCAGAACAGAAGAGCTTTAAATGGATCTCCACAGGAGATGCCATTTTCCGCTGATTGACAAAAAAAAAATGTTGAAAAAAAATTGCATGCGCGCTGTGTGTGGGAAGGAGGGACAGCAAGTGCAGATGAACAATTTCTCTGGCAAGGATTTAAAAACGAGGGAGGGATAGTTAAGGGTTTGTGAGAAAAAGAACACAAGGAATGAGAAATCAAAAAAGCAATGCTATGAATGTATGTATATTTGATACACATAAAAAAACATTCAACACAAAGAAAGAAGACCCATCCATTTTCTTCAATTTTCCCCCCCACTTCGGGTCTCTCCTCAAAAGGATTTTCATGATGACGTAGCACATTGCATTTGCCGTCACCACTTTCTCAAAGCAGTTCGCTGAAGTTCACTTAACTGTCGAGAGGGAGGGGGTATGGAGGGGGGGGATGAGCCATGAGAAAAGTAAAACGAGAAAAGAAGAATTGGGAAGAGGCGAGAGAAAGGGGAACGAGAGAGGAGGTTTCAAAGGCCATATTACAATTTAACACCTCTGAGTACCATTGTACATAGACAGTTAGACAGACAGACAGACAGACAGACAGGGAGAGAGAGAGAGAGAGAGATGAGAGAGAGAGAAGAGAGATGAGAGAGAGAGAGAGAGAGAGAGAGAGAAGATAAACAGATGGATGGATGGCGATAGATAGATAGATAGACAGATAGGTGGATAGATAGATGGACGGACACACACCCACAACACACACACACACACACACACACTACATATATATAAATATATATATAATTGTTCAGCATTATATATATATATATATATAATATATATAAGATATCGATATAATATATAACTATTGGGTATGGTATATATATGTGTGTGTGTGTGTGTTGTGTGTGGTGTGTGTGTGTGTGTGTGTGTGTGTGATATGGGTGTGTATGTGTGTGTGTTGTGATAGGTAATCTACGTGGGAAAATTTTTTGTTTTGTCTTTGTGTTTTTTTGTTTTGTTTGTTTTTGTTTTGTTTTTACAAAATACAGCTTCTCATACATTCAACATATTTTAAAGGGGGGCGAAATAAGACTAGACACACAGTTAACCACAATATTAATAATGTGTAGGCCATTGATATCAACACAGTTAACATCAACCACAGACACACACACCAAAAGATACGTGTGGGCACAATGATATGCAGCAACAAGCCTCTCACGTGAGGGAGAACAGATTGTGATGTCTGTTTGACTCCACTGTGCAAGCCGTTGTTCGACAGCGTACATTCCCTAACGAGCAAACCACTCAGTGCTGTGTTCCTGGCTTCCTGTTGAAACAGCAAAGTGATCATTGCCTCTTCCTTTCCTGTCTTCCCATCTTTCTCCTCTTGATTTCTCCGCTCTCCCCCCTCGCTCGTCCTCCCCTTCCCCTCTCCCCTCTCCCCGTCTCCTTCTTCTTTCCTGCCGCCTTCTTTTTTCCTTTCCTGCCCTCTTCCACCTCTCCCCCCTCCTTTAAAAACCACCAAAAACCACCCCTCTGCACCCTCGCACCCTCTCTCTCTCTCTTGCTCCTCCTCTCTCTTTGATAGAACTATTTTTTTTAAAGTTGTTTTTATTTATCTAAAGCTGAACAGTGGTATTACAAAGGGAGAGAAGTAGAAGTCGTTTCACAGCTATAAACATCTGGTTTCACACTCAGCACTAGGATGGCTTTTTGACACCGCTTTGATGAATACGTAAGGCGAGCAAAACAAAAAGTTACTGACATTTGCAAAACGACGTGGGCATAGGCGGCATGGATATGTCATTTTTTTTTTAAAAAAAAATGTTTGATTGTCAAGTAAAGTCCAGCCGCCGTGGCGAAGTGGGTTAGCGTCGCGGACTCCCGGCTGGGAGGTCGTGGGTTCGAATCCCATCAGAAGTCATGTGGGTTTTTCTGCCCCGACCGGCTCCTACCCAGAGTTGAGTTTGCTGCGGGCTCAGTTGGGAAGACTGGGACCACACAGTCGAGTTTCATCCACTTAATGGATGCGTTTCTAGAGTGTTGCTCAAATTTCCTGACCAACACTGCAGGTGTCTGTATCTCTCGGGCCTGGTTGACGCCGGGATATATTATGAAACGAAGCGTAGAGTACAGCCCTGTCATGTAGTCTTAGACCGAAATGGAAATCCGTAGCATCATCTTAATCATCCTCATTCTCATCGATCAGCATAAAAAAAAGTCTCAAATTCTGTGGCCTTTCATGCCCTGCTCTCATGGTGACCTCAATTTCGATGTCCTCTCCACGTCTGTGGCCTTGGTTTGGTTCCGTCCGGGTCACCGTATCGGCGAGTCCATGGGGGCTGTCGTTGGACGGACGTGGTGGCGCCCCTCCGGAGGGAGAGCTCACTCACGCCGGCTCCGCGACTAAGCAATTTGTTGTCGTCAGTAGGGGGTTTAGTAGTGGTGTCACTGAACACCACTGAAGTGACTCGGCGGCAGTGCAGTGTCTCCTCCGGTGGGTTGCTCTCTTGACGACTTGACATTGACTGCTTTCCTGTGGATTGCAGGTGCCGGGGCTGTGGCGGCGCCGACCGGGCTGTGGCTGTGGACGGGGTGTCGGAATGAGCGGCGTGGGTGCACTGCCTCTGAGGTGGCGCAGAGGTTGGGACAGCAACAAAAAAAAAAAAAAAAAAAAAAAAAAAAAAAGAAAGAATAGTCCATGTTATTGTATGCTGCCGAGCTTTGGGGCTTAACGAAATGCAAGTCAAAAGACGTTGTTCATTTGTTCGTTTGTAAACGTTTTACTGGGTGCGAGTCCCTAAAGTCCAAATACCATGATATACGGTGAAACCGGTCGTTATCCTTTGTGTATTGACAGTACTTTGAAAATACATTAAATACTTGTTTAAATTCCAAAATATGGCAATTGACAGATTTCTAAAGCAAACCCACTGATGATTCTGAATAAGATTCCCGAGTTTACCCGTCGTCATTTCAATCATCATAATTGGTCATATCACATTCAAAGATGCTTTGATATTTTTTTTTTTTTCCAGCGATTTGGATAAATGGAGGGGATGGAACTGAAGTGACGTTTTTGAAGGAACTATAACAACGAACGTTGGATTGCTATATGCAAGACTGGAATGCAAAAGTTTCTCAGAGCGACCGTTTTTTTCAACATACAGATCATTCAAATCTACCTTCCACACAGAAAAATATTTGTCAGTTATCACAATTAGTAAACTTCGGTATGCTCTTTCGAGATTTCGTTCAGGATTATATGATTTAAAAAATTGATAACAGATATGACGAACAACCAAAAAAAATTGTCCATTTTGTAATCAAATTGAAAACGAATTTATTTTCTTGTTTGAATGTCTAAAGTACCCATGCTTGCGAGAAAAATATTTATCAAGATTCTATTCCTGTCCAAATGGCGATTGTTTAGTTTATCTGATGCAATCTGAAAACATGATGATCCTTAGAAATTTGACAATCTATATCTTTTATGCACTGAAAACTAGACATAAACTTTTGAACGGAAACTATATATATGAATATGTAATGTAATTGGTTTCAAACGCAAGTGAAAATATCTTTGTTTATCTTGGTTTGCTTCCTTATATTATTTCCCCTTGTAATTGTTTGCTTGTGTTTCCGGAAAGAATTACTTCCTTTTGCTGATGACCCGCACCCATTTCTATTTTATTCTCAGCAAACGTGTACCCATTGTGTGCAGGTTGGTGGCCTTACAATAGAAAATTTCAGAGTTCAGAGCGTGCGTGCGCGCGCGCGCGCGCGCGCGCGTGTGTGTGTGTATGTGTGTGGTCCTTGTCAATGTGTAGAGATTATTCTGGTCGGTAATATGGGGTATGTCACGATTTGCCACAGTATTCATGAACTATATCATTTAGGAAAAAGAAAGAAAAAACGGGGGTGGGTTGGGGGCGTATTGCGTATCTCGAAATAAACAAATTTCGTCGTCTTAGTGGTATTGCGGAAATCCACACATGTAGGCCGACACACGCACTAAACACAGGACAGTGCTTTCTATGTTACCTCCCTTGGTTCCCTTGGTTCGGAAGGACTTGGGGGACCTGAATCGGCCGCACGTGCAATCTAGAAAGAAACTTGACTCCATGTGCGTGACCCGTACGTATCTCAATACGTGTTTGTATCAGCAATACGTGACAGTAGTTCTATAATTGTCCATTACTCCTACGGCTTCCACCTCGACTCAGATCTGACCCTGAAACACCACATGGCCCAAATCTGCGAAGTATTGTTTCATGAACTCCGTCACATCAGCTCTACGAGACCTTTCCCTACAGAACCGGCCACGAAAACGTTGGTGTCTCCTGCATTCTGTCAAGGTTAGATTACTGTGATGCTCTGTTTCTTGGTTTACCAGCAGCCATATTCCAGCCGTTAAAACGTGTACAGAACTTCAGCCGCACGTCTTATCTACAAGTGAACGAAAACAACATCATACTTCGAGACTTCGAAGAAATTACACTGGTTCAAAATCGAGCGCAGGATTCATTGTAAGTCTGAGTGTCTGTTCTAAGATTATCACAGGTGAAGCGCCTGCTTTTCTCTCTGACCTCGTCGAATGATCTTCCTACCCGTTTTCTCCGTTCTTGCCCTGATGACGGAATCTTTCGAATTCCCTCATGCAACAGAAAGCAGCTGGTTTCTAGGGCATGCTCATATTCTGCGGCGATATTCTGGAATCCTTTACCTTTTCAACCACGTCATGCCCTTCCTTCGCGACTTTCAAGTCTGCACTAAAAACATCTG
>JADBJO010005380.1:20000-25000 GCA_016801955.1 Conus betulinus | reverse complement strand
ACATTAACCCCTCGTCTTCATCCCACGGTCTTCTCGCACTCTTTCACCTCCACCCCTCTTCACCCCCCTCCCCTCCTTTTGTCCTGATAATATCTTAATCTTTGCTACGTCATGGTCAGTTGACTGGGGAATCGTTTCATTGCGCTTGATTTCCTCCACAGTGTATTCACACACACACACACACACACACACACACACACACCACACACATATATATATATATATAGAGAGATAGAGAGAGAGAGAGAGAGAGAGAGAGAGAGAGAGGTGTGTGCTCGCGCGCACACTCACACAGAGAGAGAGAGAGAGAGAGAGAGAGAGAGAGAGAGAGAATGTATATTATTTCCAAATTGTTCATTGCATAGCTACGAAAGCCACAAAGATAGTGGTCACGAAATACATTTTGGTTATCACATCTATGAACCGAGAGATACCTCAAAACAAAAAGTGACACACAGTCACTATTGCGGAGATTTGAAACATGCGTATTATCACCACATGATACAAGTCAGTAATACAGATAGCGTCACCACTGCTTACCTTCCATCACACGCAGCTGTAAAATCCTGTGATAGATGAGATCAGTGCCTCGCTATGTGATGATAACTTTCGCTATGGTGTCAAGGTCTCTGTGAACGCACACATACTGAAGGTTGATTGAAAGTGTGTAGATACCGACGCTATGTAAATAAAGCGAGTGAAAGATCAAATGCATGTACTCTTCCACAGCTTTTTTTTTTTTTTTTTTTTTTTAAACCAACTCTTCTGAATAAGATGGTGAATGATGTGTGTGCATGTGCGCAGTCAAGTCAAAAATATCTTTATTGAGGGTTGAAGTGATATCCTGACCTCATGTGTGTGTGGAATATTCATTCAGACACGGTTAAAAAAAAATGGTCATAATTTTTATTTCCTTGGATAACAACGTAACGGAGTACGCGTTTTTTTTTTTTCCCCAGCTCATGTCCAGATAGGTAGTATAACACAAGGACGTAACAATTGAAATGAAACTCCGAGGATGTTATAGTAAGTGAAATATAATGAAAGCTGCCACTGGAGTGGAAGTTTTTCTGTCAATATTTATAGAAAAAGACAAAAAAAAGAAACTACGTGCATTGGAAGCGCGCACCGTCTGTCGATCATATATACATATAGAAAAATGCTGAACAATGAAGTAATGGCGGGGGGGGGGGGGGGGGGGGGGGGGGGGGGTGGGGGGGGGGGGGGGGGGGTGGGGGGGGGGGGGGGGGGGGGGGGGGGGGGGGTTGGGGGGGGGGGGGGGGGGGGGGGGGGGTGGGGGGGGGGGGGGGGGGGGGGGTTTGAGGGGGGGGGGGGGGGGGGGGGGGGGGGGGGGGGGGGGTGGGGGGGGGGGTGGGGGGGGGGGGGGGGGGGGGGGGGGGGGGGGGGGGGGGGTGGGGGGGGGGGGGGGGTTGAACAGCTTTTTCCATATTATTTTTCCAATTAATATAAAAAAAAAAACTGGTTTTAGCGAAATCTCTGGTTTTGCTCAAAGGTTTGACCTTTAAAAAAAAAAAAAGCGGAAGGGTGAAGGTGATAGCGAAATCATTACATTACGAAAACCTGTAATTAACATGAAAATCCTTCGATAGCTGCATAAGGGAATTCTCACATTTTCTATCGAAAACACCTATCCATTGTTTATTGTCTGTTTTCAATAGAAACAAGCTTTACATCCGCTGAATCGGACTTATCCGGGAAACAAGACTATCTGTGTATGCGCTCTTGGCGTCAAATAGAGACACACCAACCCCACCCCCCCCCTGTGGTGTTCTCACCCACCCCCCCCCCCCAAAAAAGAATCCCCCCCCCCCCCACCCCCCCCCCCCCCCCCCCCCCCCCCCCCCCCCCCCCCCCCCCCCCCCCCCCCCCCCCCCCCCCCCCCCCCCCCCCCCCCCCCCCCCCCCTATGCAGCAGCCAAGCGAAGGTAGTAGTAAATATATCAAAATGAAAGTGAAGAGAGGAAAAAGTTGCTGAAAAACAAGAAACATTATGCCAACAGTATAAAATTAGGGGACAATCTTTGAGCCTATGCTTGAGGATCCATTTCAGGTTGCAAGGGAGATAAAAAAAAAAAAAATATGGAACAGTCTGAGTGGTCAGCTCTGCTGTTCAATAACCCAAGCATTGTCAGCAGCTAAGATTGTGCAGAACAACCTTTACTGGATCTCCCAAAGAGATGCAGTCTCCAACTGATTGACCGAACAATAGAAAATGCTGAACAATGAAGTAGTGGGGTAAAATAAGCGCAGGCTAACAATTCTTTCCCATCATTAAAGAAATTACTTGGCAAAGATTTGGCCTTAAAGAAAAAAGATGGTGTATATATATATATAGTATATATATATAAATATATATACTATATATATATATATATATATATATATATATATATATATATATATATCAAAATGAAAGTGATATATTGAATCGGCGACATGTTCCTGAAAAAACCCGGTTCGCCCACCTCCCCCTTAACCGGTATCCCCCCCCCCCCCCCCCCCCCCCCCCCCCCCCCCCCCTGTATGTGTGTGCATGCGTGCCCCCCCCCCCCCGAGTCTGTATGGTGTAATCTTGAGTGTGCGAGTGTGTATGGTGTAATCTTGAGTGTGTGAGTGTGTGTATCTGTGTGGGTGTTGTGGGAGGGGTTATGATGTCTATACGGGTGCGATGTTTAATAATGGATCATTTTTGTTAACTGGCAAATTTGATTTTTTTTTTTCTCTGTTGGAGGTTTGTATCAGCCAGCTGTAATTCACTGAGTGATAATCCAAGAAAGGCAGAATTGTTTGATTTTTTCCAGTAGTACCAAACTAAAGAAGTACCCGAGGAAGGCTCAGAGCCGAATCGTTGGAAAGAAAGACTTGCTAGTTTGCTTTTTCATTTAATAACCCAAGTATTGTCAGTCGTATAAGTGCTGTCAACAGCTAAGAATTGTACAGAGCAGCCTTATTTGGATCTTCCAGGGAATGCAATTTCCCACTGATTGACCAAACAGTACGTTGAACAACTTACTAACAATTCCTCCGTGATTATATTGATGATTTGGCATAGGTTTAAACGAAAGGGGGGGGGGGGGGGGGGGGGGGGCGAAGACAGGAAATGGCAATGAATTATCAGGGAGATAGATAGATAGATAGATAGATAGATAGATAGATAGATAGATAGATAGATAGATAGATAGATAGATAGATAGGCTGATTGATCTCCTTGTATCCTTATATAGATCCATACGCTCAGGCTCAGAGATATTCCAATTTTCTTTGCACTAATGATTTACATTTTTCAGCAAGTTATTTCTTTTCGGCGCTTCTCTCTCCCTTCACTTTTTTTTTTTTTTTTTTTTTTTTTTACCTTTCACTGGCTGCTTTAAGATCCTAGGTGGAGCCAGTGGAGGGCCGAGATATTATGCTGTGTATGCTGTGTCTTACTGATGAGTCAGAATCAGTGGACGAAAGGCCTTGAGCAGGCCAAATGAAGGCTTCTGTTTTCAGGATTGACTACGACTGTCACCGTATGCTGTTAGTGAAGGATTTTATAGTCGTAATGCTGTGTGTGTCTCTCTCTCTGTTGTCTGCCTCTTCTTCTTTTTTTTTTTAATCTTTTAATCTAAGTCATTGTTGTAATGACACAGGAACTGTTAGCCCGAATGTGTCCTTACCCCCACCCCGATTATGGATTTGTTTCGACACAATGTCTATCTATCTATCTGTCTATCTATCTATCTATCTATCTATCTATCTATCTATCTATCTATCTATCTATCTATCTATCTATCTATCTATCTATGTGTGTGTCGATCTATCTATCTATCTTTCTATCTATCTATCTATCTATCTATCTATCTATCTATCTATCTATCTATCTATCGGTCTATCTAGAAAACACGCTGATGTATACCCAACGTTTTTGGTATTAGTCACGAGAGAGAGAGAGAGAGAGAGAGAGAGAGAGAGAGAGAGAGAGAGAGAGAGAGAGAGAGAGAGAGAGAGAGAGAGAGAGATGTTTTGTACTATGTTTAATGTCGTCGCCCTTTTTGTCCCTTTTTTGTTTCAAACAGGTTCAGGTGTGTTGCGTGTGAGGCACTCTACCAGAGCAAACCACCTAGGCTTGTGTGACTGCCAGCCCCACCGCGGTGCCTGTTGGCCAGCTGTAAACACCCCAGACCCGGCTGAATCACATTTCTAAGGAAATGTTAGACCCGTAACAGAAAGCTGCCCATTATCATTTAATATTTAATCCTTATGAAAGTGTTCAACTCCTCTATCCGTTACGCTAGACCTGACCATAGATACGAGTGCTAATTCGATTGACAACAACAATTATCTGTATTTTGATCCAGGGTACTGTATTCTATAGTCTTCTTTTATCAAGGAATTTTTGTAAACTCTGTTTGCGTTACGTCACGTACATTTTATGAATTTTGTTTTGTAGATATTTGTAGGACAATACTGTATCCGTTCATTCTTTTCTGTTCCTCTTGGTTGAAAACTAGCTTGGTGACAAATCTCCAGCAACACACAAAAAAGAAATTCTGGTAGTTTTGAAATCGCCAGTTTGTTTGTTTGTTTGTTTCAACCTACCAATATAGACGTCATTCTGTGATTGGCAGAGTAGGCTACTAAAGTCTCCGCTATAATAATCCGGGGCTTCGTCGACCCTCAGGATATTCGTAATTAATCAGACAGGTCGGATAACCTGTGATAACATTAATCCTTCATAGTAATTGCCTCTGATAGCATTAATCCTTCATAGTAATTAAATGTGACAACATTAATTCTTCATAGTTATTACCTTTGATAACATTAATCCTTCTTAGTAATTACCTGCGATAACATTAATCCTTCATAGTAATTACCTGCGATAACATTAATCCTTCATAGTAATTACCTGCGATAACATTAATCCTTCATAGTAATTACCTGCCATAACATTAATCCTTAATAGTAATTACCTGTGATAACATAATCCTTCATAGTGAT
>JADBJO010005380.1:0-15000 GCA_016801955.1 Conus betulinus | reverse complement strand
GTTGCTTTGTTGACACGGGGCATGCACCACCGTACCGGCATGATAGAAGTGCCGAGTCTTCTCCGCGGAGTGACCTGGCCTCAGGACAGAGCATGGCTTTGTGGATTTCTGCTGCTGGAGCTTAGCCACCGACACGTCATGCGTGTGAAGTATGTTAGTGTGCGATCTACGATGTCAGGAGACGAGAGCAGCAAGTGTGTGTGTGTGTGTGTGTGTGTGTGTGTACACGTCATACGTGTGAAGTATGTTAGTGTGCGATCTACGATGTCAGGAGACGAGAGCAGCAAGTGTGTGTGTGTGTGTGTGTGTGTGTGTGTGTGTGTGTGTGTGCGTGCGTGCGTGCGTGCGTGTGTGTGTGTGTGTGTGTGTGTGTGTGTGTGTGTGTGTGTGTGTGTGTGTGTGTGTGTGTGTCGCGCGCGCGCGTGGTTTATGTGTGCATGCCCTATATAAGTGAACACACTCATGCGCATGTGTTCACATACACTGACAGAGAGAGACGACGAGCATGTATTTTTTTTCTGATGTGAAGGACGTGGTATTCGGGACAACGCCCACAAGTTCCTTCTCCCTGTGCATCACTATCGGCTTCTTCCTCTTCGAGTGCAGCGCGCCCTCTCCATTTCTGACGTCATCTTCAAGAGTTTTAGCTTCCTCCTCAACCTTCACCATTGGCTATCACTGGTGAGTACAACCAGTCAAATCAGCATGCTAATACACAAACCACGTAATCTTCAGGAATCCACTTGCTGATAATCAATTAACTCATAATTCACTGTGCAGGTTGGCTACTCTGTACTGATCTACAGGTTTCGACTTGCTGATAATCAATCCTTTACTCACTGCGCATGTGGGCTATTCTTTAGTTATCTTTATGTTTCCACTTGCCTATAACCAATCAACCCCTTACTCATTGTGCTGGTAGGCTATACTTTAGTGATGAGCAGGTTTGGACTTGCTGACAATCAATCAACCCCTTACTCATTTGGTAAGGGGCTATTCTTTAGTGATCTTCAGGTTCGGACTTGCTGAAAATCAAACCACCCCATGCTGTTCTTTAGTGATGTTCAGGTTTTAGACTTGCTGATAATCAATCCACCCCATGCTGTTCTTTAGTGATGTTCAGGTTAGACTTGCTGATAATCAATCCACCCCATGCTCACTGTACAGGTGGGCTACTCTCTCGTGATCTACACGGGGGCAGCACACTGCTTTGGCTGCAAAGGGCTGATCCTGGAGATGAGCACGCCGCTGTCCGCACTGTGCTGGACTCTGCTGAAGGCCGGCCAAGAGAGGAGCCTGCTGTGGAAAGCCAACCAGTTCCTACTGGTCCATACCTTCCACCTGAGGTCCGTGGTGGAGTGCATGTTCTGGTACATCACTTACCAGCACTGGGCCCACATCTGGGCGACCATGCCTCTCTCTGTCTTCCTGGCCCTCTATGTCCAGCTGACCCTCGTCTCCTTGGTGATGACCCCATACTGGACCTACAAGAAGACGGCACAGATGGTCACCCCAGTGGACTGGAACTTCGAGAAGCCGGCTGACCCGCACCAGACCGTCAATGGCTTTGCTCATTCTGAGCCTAAAAAATCTGTTTAACTGTTACAGTGAAAGGCAACAGGCACCCCGAAATAATGAGGAAAAGGTGCCCTTGTATTGGACACTATGACATTTCAACCCCCTTTTTTTTTCTTTCTTTCTTTTCTTTCTTTCTTTTTTCATGATGTGCCACTATAGGAATTGTTCAATCTTGTTCATCTGCAAGATAACTAGGAAGTAGTACAACATAATTATCTTCATCACATTTTGCATGATAGGGCTAGTTGGGAAGAGGGGCTCTGTTTAGATATCTTCATCAGCCTTCTACAGGGTTGCTGTTAAGATGGATTCTATCTGGAAGTGTTCGTCTCCGAGGCAGGTTCAATAAAATCTAGAAATTATCAGCATTGCATGACAGTGGTGGGATTCATACAACCTAGAAATTACTACATATCACAGGATTGTTGGTAGAATAAATCTTCATCACCAATAATATGATTAATAGCACATAAATAGGATCTTAAATGCTTCATCACCCATTACAGGATAATTGGTAGGATTAAGAGCATTTGAAAACTTTCATCCGTCACAGGAAGGTAAGGTCGATAATAACTTGAACATTCATCACCAACTTCATAATTGATGGTTGAATCAGCAGTGTCTAAAAAATCTTCATAATCCATTACAGAATTGTTGATAGGATTAATACTAGTCTGTCTAGTAATATTAATCACCCACCACACACTTGTTGAAAGGATCAATACTATCTATAATCTTCATCATCAGTTACATGATGATTAGGTTTCACCTAACGTAGTCACTGGTCCACAGTGTGGTTTTCACTTTACAACCGGTCACTTCTTCAGCTGTCTCCACAAACCTTATGGCTTTGTCCATATAGCACAGTCCTGCATCTGTACAAAAACATTGTTCTGTTGACTGATAAAGGAGTGAATAGAAAACAAATCAGGCAAGGCTTTATTCTCTCAGAAATATGAGTCCCTGGAAAACACAAGATGTGCGGCGCAAAGAATTTCAGGCTATGCATGTTGGTAGGATTGATACCATCTATCATCACCAATGAAAGAAATGTTGGCAGGTTGAATACTGTCTAAAAATCTTCACCCAACTGAGGATTGCTGGTAGGGTCAATAGCATCTATGTTACAAGTTTTTGTCACTCATCACAGAATAGCTGGTAGGTTCGATACTATACAGATATCTTCTCACCCATCAAAGAATTGCTGGCGGTACCATTACATCCTAGAAATTACATGATTGTTGACCATTTCAAAAATATGAATTGGATCGATTTTGTCTGACAGTTTCCATTCTCAGTTACAGGATTGTTGTAGGGTCAATAATATTTGAAAGTCTTCATCACCCATTTAAGGACTGTGAGTTGGATCAATATGATTGAGAAATCTTCATCATCCATCAAAAAGATTACTAGTGGAATCAATGCTATCTGGAAGTCTCCATCTCAACCAATATATCAATAACTTGTACTTCTTAAACTTTTAACTAATTAACAGATTACAGAACCAACCCTGTGAGACTTCAAGAAGAAATGTTGCTATGTGAAAAGAAGTGCAAGGGTATCCATAATGGCTTTGAATCATCTTTAAACAAGCTGCTGACTGCCTGAGTCAGGTAAGAAAAAACAGAAAAATGCTGTGTGAAGGGACAATGTAATGAAATGTTATTAACATTTTCTCTCCACAGCGACTCTTCATGTCCTCAATAATTATGTTCATACATCTTTGCGTCTTAGGTTTCAATCTGTAGCGTAAAGTTGTGATTTGTGGTGAGTCATAACTAACATATTTCGAAACATGTTTCAGAAGTTGTGGCTTTGCCTTATTCTTTCTAAGGATTGTTTCTAGCACTCTATACCTCTGTTTAATATACAAATGGATTTTTTACATTTATACAGCCATTTATATTTCTTACACCTCATTTTGCCATTGTTTCTAGTACTGTATACCTCTCTTTAACACACAAATGGATTTTTACATTTACAGAGCCCTTTATATATCTTGCACCTCATTTTGCCGTGTTTTCTGCCTATTCAGTTTCTAAACACCTCAGTTAGATGGAACCCACAAAAAGGTTACATCAGGACCATTCTGAATGAGGAAGTTTACAAGACACTGAATTTCCGTCAGAAGGGTCAGCTTTATTCTTAAGCTTCATTGATTTAAGTTTTTGTACGTTACAATAAGGTGTGTAAGTGCGCACAGGATTTACTTCTCTCGTTTCTACCAGACTCCGTTTTCACTTCTGTGATATGTGAATCCACTGAAAGCACAATTCATCACATGACTGGGCAATTATATGTTGATGTATATATGCTAACAGTTAGAACAACACTTAAACAAAGTGTGACAGAACACTTGCACAAATACTACCTCACTTTCTTGAACATCATTTTTCTTTTATTTCCATCACATCAAGCATTTCAAATCATTCCTAACATTCATAATCTGAATTTGTTTTGCAGAAGATTTTGTCTGTGGATGAGATTGAGCTCTTATGTATAAAAAAGCATATTTCTTGCATGTCTTAACTATTTCCCCCCAAAGTTGATTCACTATAGGCCAGTGCAGATTCAATGAAACACATCTTCATGATCCAGTGATGACATTGTTAATGTGCCCCGTCTCAAGCAAACCTGAACATGCACAGCCTAACAGAAATAACATGAGTGATTCCAACGGTGTGAAACTCCATCTTGATTGCTCTTTTGTTTTGCCAGTTTCTATTTCTTTCAATCTAGATTGTCGCATTTTACATGTTTTGGTGTACAAAAACAACATTGTTGATCAGGTTTGAATTGATTTCCAAACTAATCTGATGACAAATTTGTGCAGTTAAATGTTTTGTGTGTTACTTAGTTACAGTGGTGCCTGTTCACAACCCACCCTCCATCGTCACATTTTGTGCTGCTGATTCTGTTCTTTCTGGGGTTCCATTAAAAAAAAACAAAATTAAAATTAAAATAAAAAAGCATGCACACACACTTTTTTCTTTTGTTTAAACTTAACAGTTGTTGTTTCTTTGAAAGTATGCACTTGAAAAAAATCATACAATAGTGATGACCCCTTAAAGGAACATTCCGTGCGTGTGTGTGTGTGTGTGTGTGTGTGTGTGCTTGTGCATGTGTGCATGCATGCATGCGTGCTTGCCTGCGTGTGAGTGAGCAGGGTTCTCTTCACTTAAAGTCAATTCCTTTTGCGAACCAAATTCTTTGAAGTTAAGCATGTTTTAGACATTTTGAAATTGTATGTTTTTAATATGGCTGTTTGACTGGTATTAATGAAACTAGTTATAAGAGTTGTCATCTAACTGTTGGCATCTTGCATGTGGCAGTCAAAGTTTTGCAGGAATCTGTTACATTTCTGATTCCAGATGCAAAGTGAGTAATGCTCAAAAGTGTTACAGCAATGTTACATTCCTGATTCCAGATGCAAAGTGAATAATGTTTAAAAGTTTGCAGGAATTAGTTACATTTCTGATTCCAGATGCAAAGTGAGTAATGCTCAAAAGTTTTACAGGAATCCGTTACATTCCTGCTTCCAGATGCAAAGTCAGTTATGCTCATTGTGGGTAACATAATGTATTGTTTTGCCTTGTCTGAGATTTAAACTACACATACTTAAAATGTTTTGCAAGAATTTTGTACATACATGCGGTATGACGAAGTGAATAGGTTTCTCTAATACAGTTAATTCCTATTTGCTAATCATTTTCTGATTTTTTTTTCCATTGATGATATCTGACTATGTCTGTATGTCTTTTTATGTATCTAAATTCATGTCTATCTCCTGTCTATTTCTATCTATTTATCTATCTATCTATCTGTAAAAGTAATCAGTGTTACTTGTGGAAATAAAATATTATTTAAGAGAGAGAGACAGAGATTGGGGGGGGGGGGGGGGGGGGGGGGAGAGCAACGAGTTGAAATATAAAGAAAACATAAAACAAAAGTACATACAAATTAATGCTTATCTAAAAGCAGTACAGATCAAATTGGTATATTTCAACAACCATTCTTCCTTCAGACATCACAAAAAACAGACATTAACAAGAATAAAACAAAAACAAAAAAAAACAGAAGAAAGCAAACAAAAAAAAACGAAAGAAGAAAGAAAAAATCCACTGCCACCAACACCAACCAACAAAGAAAACAACAACAACAATCAAATCCTACATAAAACACTACTGTCAGCATTGAAGTGGAACTTCCAACATTACTTTTAACAGACATGTATGAATATATACTCCTGCCAACAGCCATGAGGACAAAAACATTGTGTATCTTTATCATTTATGATGTCTAAAGATGGCAATATGTGTTGAATGCGTCACATCTGCTACCGTGTGTAAATTTAACTTAAACTTTCAAATGCTTTCTATGAATATTTGAAGGCTCTATGTTTTGCATGCTCATTCATCGACAATATGTTTTGCAAGTTCAGTCATGATAGACTATGTTTTGCATGTTCATTTGCATGCTAAATATTTTGCGTATTCATTTGCAGGCTATATGCTTTGTATGTTCATTCACAGACTAAATGTTTTGTTTGTTCATTTGCTGGCTGTATGTTTTGCATGTTCATTCATAGGCTGCATGTTCATTATCAGGTGCATGTTCATTTGCAAGTTGTTCATTCACAGGCTATATGTTTTGCATGTTTGTTTGTGGGCAATATGATTTGCATATGCATTTGCCGGCTATATGTTTTAAACGTTCATTCCATGGCTACATGTTACCTGTGCTCATTCTTAGTTTGGTGTGTGTTCAGTAGCGCTGCAGGTGACTTCAGTCTCCACTCTCGATTGTGATTCCAGAGGCTTGATATTCTAAAGATTCCATTGATATCACAATAAAAAGGATGACAAATCAGGTCTTGTCTATCCTGAGAGACTTTCCTTTACGTTAATACCATGAGTACATACATCCTCTAGCTACTCCCTTTCCCTCAAACACAGTGACAACCCTGAACACTGGCTAAGGGGAGCCAGTATAAACCATACCTTGTATCAGTCTGACATAGTGCATACAGGCTGGAACTGAACTGTAATCATTTATCAATCCATTCCGGTAAGGCTACCTTTCCAGTAACTTTAACATACAATTTCAATACTTGCTTTTACATGATTTGCTTAGAAAGATGTTTGAAACCATTAGGTATTTCCGTTCTGCTGAATGAACTGTCATTGAACTTATAGGAGTGGCTGCATGATTTTCAAACATCCATTAAAAAGAATACTTGATACATGAGGAGTACTGTGCTGTGAGCAAATCATGGAAGATCTACTACCCGGTAGATTATGAAGACTGAGATAATGAGAAAAGGAGAAGGGTAAGATGACATTGGATGATGAAAGCACACAAGAGAGAAAGTGGGGAAGGGGGAGGGAGAGAATGAGAGAGACAGACAGACAGACAGACAGACAGACAGAGAGAGAGAGAGAGAGAGAGAGAGAGAGAGAGAGAGAAGCTACAAGAAAAAAGGCATGCACACAAAAAGAAAATAATGCCAAAAAATACTGTCAATCTGTTTATTCACACACCTCCATTCACTCCACAAATGCAATCCCAATCCCTCTCCCTATAAGACACCACAAAAATGCAGTATCAAACATACCCCGAGAAGACACTATACACTGTATAGCAATCATCATTGAATACACAAATACGTGGGAAGACCTATACATTGTATATCAATTAACATTGAATACACAAATATGTCTAATGAGAAAAAAAGGTTCCAAAATGAAGATCTGGACTTATCTTGATCACCTAATGTTGAAGTGTTGGAGAGTGAATATATATTCGTGTTTGTGTGTGTGTGTGAGTGAATGTGTGTGTGTGTGCGTGCGTGTGTGTGTTTCTGTGTACATGTGCGAGTATGTGTGCTTGTGTGTGCAAGTGTTTTGTGTGCATGCGTCTGTGTGTGAGTGAATGTAAGTGTGTATGTGTGTGTGTGTGAGTGTGTGTGTAAGTGCGTGTGTGTGTTTATGTGTGTGAGCGAGTGAATATATGTGTGTGTGTGTGTGTGTGTGTGTGTGTGTGAGTGTGTGTGTGTGTGTGTGTAAGAGAGAGAGAGAGACGAGAGAGAGAGAGAAAAAGAGAGAGAGAGAGAGAGATGCATGTCTACGCTGGGTGTGTGTGTATGTGTATGGTTGTGTTGCTGACAAATACCATGGCTATTGGAAGTATGCAACAACCACATAGTCAACATTATACTATGTAAGTCACAGCAAATGTTTCAAACTCAAACACACACACACACACACTCCCGCATGCACGCACGCACGCAAGCACACACACACACACAAACACACACACACACATACAATTTCCATCTCATCATACCTCCAAATTTTCACACACCACCAACGGTTCACATCCTTCTATGCACATCGGTTCTATATCACATCAACTCATATGTACCAAAATATCAATGAAAAAAGAAAAAAAAAAAAATGGTTCTGCTGTTGGACAAGCATGACATTTATTCCCCATGACTCAATAAACCACCAGACAGAAGGAACAACATCTCGACACATGACAGTCAGCGTACATGCAATCATTACCCTTATTCACTACGACACAATCACACAGAGGACACAACCAGGGAGCCAGCGCTGAGTGTGGTGCCATCAGGAGTGACCGGCGCCAAGCTTTACGGACACCCCGTCATCATGTGCAGACAGTGCCACACCACAGACACTCAGTGCTAGGCTGCCACCACAGGCAAGGAGGGAGATCTACATGGGGATGGTGCTAACATTTGAGGCCTGGAACTGGGGGGGGGGGGGGGGGACATCAACATGTGAGACAGGGAACATTGGAATGGAGGGAAATTCACTGATCTCATGGCAGGGGCGCCTGCATTGAAAGGACATCACCTTATGACAAAGGAACCAAGATTTTGGCAGCAGTTCTCTGAACTGAACGGGAGCAGGATTTAGCCTTTTGTTTACAACTCTCTTACAAAATAACTAGTCAGACCTTACCTCTTTACCATTAAAAAAATCATGTCAAAATTCTGTCAGATACCCTCATTAAAGCATCTGATTTGGAGGAAGCTAAAGAGATACCATGTTCCATTTCAGTACCAGACTAGCTCTCACAGACAATAGCAATGACACGCGGGTTTCATGCAGGAAAGATGACACAGCGTTCATGAATTGTGACCACAACCTTTCTTTCCTTGTTAAAGTGACATCTCTTATGTAATCTGCAGAAATTTTGTCAAAGTGAGGTTGTCTTTTGAAAGGGAAGGGTGTGTGAAGTATGAGAGATACATCTAGTACAGATAAATGTTCTAGAAATGAAAGTCTTTGATAGAGAGAGTTTGTCTTTACTATGAGGTTGCACTGATAAAGCTTCTTTACTCTTTTCAGTTGTCTAGAAGAATAGAAAATAGGCCATTACTTTGACCAATTTTGTACACCTCTAGTCACTCTGTAAGTTTGGGGAAAAAAAAGGAATGAAAGAAAGGACAATTAGCTAGAATATGTTCTAAACATCTATTGCTAAACTTACCTGACAGACTGATAACTAATTAAAACTTGAATTAAAAAAAAAAAAAAAAAATTGTATATATACATACATATACACATACAGCGAGAGAGAGAGAGAGAGAGGAGAGAGAGAGAGAGAGAGAGAGAGCATTTTTTTTTTTTTTTCAAACAAAGGAATGAAAACACTACAGCCTCTTCTGTAAGGTATGAAACTGAAAAAAAAAAAAAAAATCAAGTTGATTTGGTTGAGGATCAAATGATGAATTATGTAGAAAACAAAATGTGACTAACTCCTACCGGCATTCAGTTGTATAGAACTGCTATCCTGAGTGAATCAAATACCTTGAAGGTTTTCAAGCTGGGTGGTATTTTCATTGCCTGATGTGGCAAACACAAACGCGCCAGGATCATTATGCATCTGCATAGGCACAAAGCTTCGCCTCTTGAAGAAGGTAAACAATTAGAAACAACATCAGAGTGCTACAAATTAAATATTTCTAATGGAAACATAATGTTCAGTTTATGGTTTGTAAAACAAATAAGAAATCTAAAAAAAACTCTGACATCTATACAAAACATATCTACATTTCTTACAGCAGACAGAGAAGACGAATGCCAATTTAAACACAACAAACACACACACGACTGTGGGACTCCCTCTTGCCTGTGAGTGGCTAACATGTAACAGAACATGAAGGCGTGTGTCTATCAGCGGGGAAGGGCTGACAGACACTTATCGTCCTCATCCTCCACCCATAGGTGGAGGGCCTGGGGCACCTGAAACAGCCACAGGTGAAAAACACATTACAGCATCAATCTACTGCACCCTTAAACTTTGTCTTGGGACAGACTGTGTAAAGCACATTACAGCATCAACTGGACACACTGTGTAAAGCACATTACAGCATCAATTGACTGTTGTCTTAGGACAGACTGTTACTGTAAAGCACATTACAGCATCAATCAACTGTCCTCTTAGGATAGACTGTGTAAAGCACATTACAGCATCAATCAACTGCACACATCAACTGTTGTCTTAGGACAGACTATGTTAAGTACATTACAGCATCAATCTACTGCACTCTTCAACTGTTATGTTAGGATAGACTGTGTAAAGCACATTACAGCATCAACCAACTGTTGTGTTAGGACAGACTGTGTAAAGCACATTACAGCATCATCCAACTGTTGTGTTAGGACAGACTGTGTAAAGCACATTACAGCCTCAACCAACTGCTGTGTTTGGACAAACTGTGTAAAGCACATTACAGCATCAACCAACTGTTGTCTTAGGACAGACTGTGTAAAAGCACTTTACAGCATCAATCAACTGTTGTCTTGGGGCAGACTGTGTAAAGCACATTACAGCACCAATCAACTGTTGTCTTGGGGCAGTCTGTGTAAAGCACATTTCTGCATCCATCAACTGCACAAATCAACTGTTGTCTTAGGACATACTGTGTAAAGCACATTACAGCATCAATCAACTGTTGTCTTGGGCAGTCTGTGTAAAGCACATTACAGCATCAATCTGCTGCACTGATCTTCTGTAAACATTACTGTTGAAGAATTCTCTCTTTCTGCCTCTCTTCCTCTCTACATTGTCTGGAAACTTAGCCATGCACAGCTGCAAAGAATCAAGAATAAAAAAAAAAAACAAGGAAATTAAATCCTTTGACTCTTATGGGCATGGTGGATCAACTACGAGATTTGCTTCACAAAATAAAAAATCAAATTAAAAATAATAAGAGCCTTTTCAGTCAGCAATTTGACAGATTACAGACTAAGTTATTGATTTTATGTAGATACATAATTAAACCAATAGGTGATGGAATAATGAGGAAGGAAAAGACCATCACACCGCTTTTCTGTTCTTTATGCATTTGCTCAAATGGAAATATGTATCCTTTTGAACAGGTTGCCCAAATTACAGTCTCTGGTATTGAGCACTTTTTTGGAATTAAAAATATTTTCGAAGAACACTGAATTTTGAACACTCCACTATAAAATGAAACTTGTCTCCTATGAAATCATTCACAATTACAAGAAAAATGCAGCTCTTTTGGAACATTATATGGCCTTCCAGTTTTCACAGATAATTGTGACTGTTACACCTGAACTTGAATGAAACACATGACCAAAGCACCTGGAAAGATTACAATACATTTTTCTCTCATAAAAGTCACTCTTGAAATGTCTATAAAGTAAACTTTTGTTGTTATTCTCCAGTGAGCTATGCTATAAGACCGTTTATATAAATATCTTGCAATTCCTGTTTTATATGTTGACAAAATTTTGTTTGTGAAGGATTGAGAATTCCTGGCAAAGTCATCCCTTGTGTCAGCTAAAAATGCTTTTAATCTGATTAAAACCATAGTGAATTCAAAATTTCTTTCTTATATTTCTTATGTCACTCATTCACATTTTACAACATGCTTCATGACAGGTGACGCAGCAAACATGAACAAATATAGAGAGGAGCCTCCATTAATGAATGCTGTATGTCTTAGACTCGTAGTTAGAGCATCTGCAGTCTAAGGAAGACAGAAGAACTATGACTGAGGCCTTGCTGTGATGCATCCACACACACACACACACACACACACACACACATACATACACATACACACACACACACACACACAAACACACACATACATACATACACATACACACACACACATACACACACATTCATATAATATTATTCCTAGTGAACAGACGTTAAAACAAACAAAAGAAACAACCACACACACACACACAAACACACACACATGCACACACACACGTGCGCATGCACACACACACACACACACACACACACACACACACACACACACACACACACACACACTCACACTAGGAAACAGACATGCATGCATACACAGTAACACTGACACACAAACACTTACCACGTCCACCTCCAAAACCACCGTATCTTCTTCTGGGAGGCCGAGGAGGACTGGAAATGCAACATTTCATAGTCAATCTCAAAACCAGGGTGTCTCTCAATAATGTAGAGGCAAATTAAAACAGAAAAGGGAAGGATGGGGTGGGGTGGAAAAAGAGGACTGACAATAATGTGCAAAACGAATCAAATGAAAACTGGTGAGGGACACACACACACACACACACACACACACACACACACAAGGTAGCATGCCTGCACACACGGTAGCATGCACACACACACACACACACACACACACCACACACACACACACACACACACACACATGGTAGCATGACTGCACACACACCACACACACACACACACACACACACACACACACACACACACACATTCCACCCCTTCCCCTATTTCTACATCAAGGTTTCATTGTACTAAATGTAATGAAAATAATCTGAACTCCAATGTACTGCAATATCGCTCCATGCTCATTTAGTGCACTATATACCCATTTCTAGGGTTGAAGAGACAATCAATTATTCAATACACCAGATCAGTCTATCCTTAAATCTACTTGACAATATTCCCAGAGAGTACATTTCAATACTTTCAAGCTTTAAACCAGATTTCATGTATGGAAACACACATGCAGCAAATCACACGAAACAACAAAACATCTGGTCATTTTTTCATACTTTTGTCAAATAAAACAAATCCACCCTTACACCTTTTTTTGTCAGTAGTAGTAAATAACACAAAGTAATGACAATGTTATTAACGACAATCATGTAATAACAGTAAGAATCACTGGACAAGAAGCAAAAGTAATACTTGTGGTCATGGTAGTAATAACAACCAGGGCTCTCCTTAAGGAAAAAAAAAAAAAAAAAAAAAAAAAGAGAGAAAATGATAAAATTTGAGAGGCTCCAATGGGAATGCTCCCCGTCCACAGAACAAACTTTAAAACTTGGTTTCAAATACAGTTCAGTCTGATGCACATCAGAGCATCCAGTGGCACATCCTCCTCTTTTCCCTCCAATCCAACCAAAAGTATGTCTATCTGTTGGTACTGTTTTTTCCAATCTCTGACTTTTGCAGTGTACTGCCCACGGAAGACACCAGAGAACGACAATGACTTGTCTTCAACTACACAGACCAACTGGGGACAACCAGCTCTTGTGAGAATGAGACTCCAGACAGGAAGTGTCATCTGCTAGCCATACCTCAATCATAAAAAGTGCTTTGTGCGCTTCACTGCCTCTTCTTCCTCTCCCTTGATCTTTCTTTCACTTTCTTTTCTTTTTCAGTGTTTTTTCTGAAATATTTTGCTGTTTAGCACTTTCATTTTTTTTGCAGCTTGCTGAAATTTGCGAATTTGTGGAACAGTATGAGCCCTGCATTAATGTAAAAGCCAGGCTAACAATGGCAATGACAGTACTGACCGAACTGATGTAAAACTATGCTCAGAACATTGACTGTGAACTCCACTGACTCTGTCCCCTTCACTGCGCAGTCTGTCTTTTTTATCATGTGGATTCTCCAGTCACCATACTTTTTTTCTTTAATCTTCATATTCATTTGAGGTTGAAATCAACTCTGATGAATATAAACTATCAATGAATAACAAACTATGAGCAAATCAGTAAATATAAACTATCATTGAGTAACAAACTATAAGCAAATCAGTAAATATAAACTAATAAATAACAAACTATAAGCACGACAGTAAATATAAACTATTAATAACAAACTATAAGCAAATCAGTAAATATAAACTATCAATGAATACAAACTATAAGCAAGTCAGTGAATACAAACTATAAGCAAATCAGTAAATATAAACTATCAATGAATAAAACTATAAGCAAGTCAGTGAATATAAACTATCAATGACTAACCAACTACACGCAGTCAGTGAATATAAAACTATCAACAAATAACAAACTATACGCAAACCAGTAATATATAAATGATCAAAAAACCCCAGTGCACAAAGACTGTTGATGGTGCACTGAGCAGTCATCAAATCAGAATGCACCTTACCCTTCAAACGTACATCAGTATTATTACCATTTTCCCCAGAATGACCATTTATTGATTTATATTTAATAATTCTACAAGAGTTTAATTAAACTTGACGCTTTAAGAACTAACAGTGAATCTGCATGGTAAATTCACAACACAGGAATTGGCACTTTAGGATGACATTGGTCATCCTGGACAATCTCAAACAAAATGGAATGCAAGAGATGTATACCATGAACAGGAGTGGCCCCCATAATACCACCTCTGGGACAATTGTGTCACTGCTTATCACTGTGGCATTCTGCTGACCTGTAAACTTGGGCACCCCACTGACAACATGTAATGTGCCCAAGTTATAACAAAGTGCAGGACACAGAGTATGTTTTCTTAAATAAATGAATTACACATGCATCTATGGGGGAACTTCACAGGCCATCAGCTTTATTACTTAACTAGATGCAGTTCTTTCCCACAGACTAAGAAAATGGCGTAATTTTCTCTCTGATGGTGTTGCTTTGATCCAAGTCTTAGAGCAGACCAAAAGCATTCACATTTCGAGAGGTAACTACGATCTAATACTAAGTGAAAGATCGGACAATGAGTGTTAGTTTCTTCAAAAAAAAACATCTACTTTTTCCAATTTCATTTATAGACATTATTGTAAGCTGAGTACACATATCTTTCATGTCTGTTTGCTTGTTTTCTCTTTTTCTTTTAAGGGTTGGGGTGGGGGTGGGGGGTGGGGGTGGGGGGCTGGTTGGGGTGGAGATGGGGGGGAGGAGGGGGTTAACCTTTTCGCGATATGCCGTGCGATAGTGACGGCAGCTCAGTTGACCTGTCCACGACAAGCCATGCCCTGGTGACAGCAGCACTGCTGTGCTGCCAGGACGTGCCGTGCATCCGTGACGGCGCAACTATAAAAGATTCCCATGTTCTCTCATCTATATCATCTAGGGGGGTGCAGCTGCCATAAATATTTAGAACAGG
>JADBJO010005379.1:161169-163669 GCA_016801955.1 Conus betulinus | reverse complement strand
TCGTTCATCACTATGACACAGGGCCAGGGACACAGGACTGGTCTCTTACACGGAACTTTAGGTTGACACAGGCAAGTCGCTTGTCACAATTACCTGTGCATTGTCCCTGAGGTCAGGAGTAACCTGTGCAAATATTTACCCATCATAGGTGACAGGTCAGAAGCCATGGACCACTCCAGAAGTTGGCACTGGAAGAAAAGACTTGTTTTCCGACCCAAAAATCACTGTGAAAGGAGCATAAACACGTGATGGAGTTTAAGTAAACCCATCGAATATCTACCTACACTGCAACCTGAAGTCGAACTATTTCATGGTTTATGAGAAGATGTGTATTATACATGAAAGTGTTTGTGTCTTTTGAATATAACCGAAGATATTAATGATAGACTAACAATGAAAAGCAAAGGTGTGTATACCAACACACACACACAACACACACCACACACACACACACACACACACACACACAAACACACACACACACACACCAGCCTTCTGGGTTGGTTGCAAATTATTCAAATGCTCAGACTCTAAAGTCTATGTAATGTGCATATGTTTTAACACTTTTAGTGTTTTCTATACTTCCATGAAAAGAACCCTTCAACGTTTATCTATTTTGTGTATATTTCAACATTTTAAGCATGGAGACATTTTGTTTATGATCATTCAAAAAACGACATCCCCTCCCTCTCCTGTTAAAAATCTATTTGTGATATACATTTAGGTGTGTGTGTGTGTGTGTGTGTGTGTGTGTGTGTGTGTGTGTGTGTGTGTGTGTGTGTGTGTGTGTGTGTGTTCTTCTTGTAATATTAGTATAACTTTCTGCTTATTCGGTATTATATTTGTATTACCTTTGTTAAATGGCATGAGCGCATTGCACTGCATTTCTTGTAACTGCATTTTGTTCTCATCTGATTTTTTTGTTCTCAATGCTGCTTGAATCAATAAACTATTCTCCCAAAAGTATTATATGTGAAACGTCGCTTTGGAATGTCCTTTTGTTTCTTCCGGACTGTTGAATAAGGCGTAAACCTTCACTTTATGGAAAGGATGCGAAAACGGTATAAAGAAACTTTAAGGAGAGCTGGACTGCAGATGATCTTCATGACAAGAGCCCCCACCCCCACCCACTCCCTGGCCCCTTCCCCCACAGCCACCCCACCCCCCTTGTAAGTATACCCGCCTTAAAAACTAAACTCCGTACATTCTAAGAGGCTACACCACATCAAGGTCATGACCTTTTTTACCATCTTTTTTTTCTCTCCAGTGTCTGGATTTGAGCCTTAATTTCCAGGGAGGTAGAGCACCTGAAGACCGAGTTTGCTCGTGGCGGATATCTTTACTGTATCGCCACTGAACACCTGTGGAAGCTCGGAGAAGGAAGTCTTATGAAGCTTACTCTTGTTTTCGCTCGACCAGATCCAGCTGGAAACCGACTGTTATAGGCTGTTTCTGTCTCAGACCTTAGGGTGTGGGTCTTTACGACAGATTCACAGTGTGGACAGGGTGATGAGACGCATGTGGGTTCCTTACGCTAACAGCTGGCCTTAAGCTAACAACAAGACACATTCCCTTGCGGAGGGGTAGCCTACTCTTTTTCCCTCAGCCGCGCGCATGGCAAACTTGCTGTCCGTCACCAGAGCCACTTCCCAGCTAGCACATGCCCTCAGCCAAATTCCCACACATAGGCAGACACTGTTTACCGTACTTACCGGCATGTAGGCTCTCTTTCTCGTTTTCTCTCTCATGTATAGTGATCAGGGACAGTGTGAACAGAGGCACTGACCCTGATCTCATTTAACGCGCTTAAAGCAGACCATACTATGGTATCAGGTGAGGTCGAGGGAGGGTGTATGTTTGACACCCTAAAGTCTGAGACAGAACAGCCTATAACAGTTCCAGCTGGATCTGGTCGAGCGAAAACAAGAGTAAGATTCATAAGATTTCCTCCTCCGAGCTACCACAGGTGTTCAGTGGCGATACAGTAAAGATATCCGCCACGAGCAACTTGGTCTTCAGGTACTCTGGCCTCTCTGAAAATTAAGGCCCAAATCCAGACACTGGAGAAAAAAAAAAGTGGTAAAAATGTCCCTTCTTTGGATTCAATGGATTGTACACTACCCATATATGTGATTATTCGACAGAAGTACCAAAAGTAAACGCAAACTGTTCTGTTTCGGACTGCTGTAAGGATACGGTGCTATTGTTAGCATAGAGGGCCCACAGACGCGTATCACAATGCACTTTGTTTTGGATTGAACAAATTTGATTTTTTTTTTGTGTGCACCACAGCTATGTATGTGGCTGAAATGTAGAAAAAAATAAATGATTATAGGATTATCGAAATTGCTCGGTATGAATTTCTTTTCTGATCTATTTTCTGTGTCACACTGTCTGTCTGTCTGCTTGCTGTTCTTCCAGCCCGTGTCTCTGAGAGAGAAGACGGACAGACAATCAGACACCATGATGATGGTGTTGGGGATCTCTGTGCCCTCCTTCT
>JADBJO010005379.1:156169-158669 GCA_016801955.1 Conus betulinus | reverse complement strand
CGACAGAGATGATAGATAGATAGATAGATAGATAGAGAGAAGAGAGCGAGAGGAGAGGAGAGAGATGAGAGAGTGGAGATTGAGAGAGAGAGAGAATGATGGGGGGTGCTGGAGACAGGAGACGGTGGGGGGGGAACGAAGAAAGAGATCCGATATTGTATATAGTATATATGTATATATATGATATATATATATATATATATAAATATAAGAGATGTGTGTTGTGTGTGGTGTGTGGAGAGGAGAGAGAGAGGATAACAGAATCGAGCGGGGAAAGAATTCCCTCGAGATGAGATGTGCACACCCACAGACACACGCACGCGCCTGCGCACACACACCACACACACACCACACACACACACACACAACCACACAACACACACACAACACACACATACACACACATACACGACACATACACCCACACACACAACACACACACACACACACACCACACACACACACACACACACACACAGAGAAGGATGGGTTAGTAAGAGAGAGAGAGAGAGAGAGAGAGAGAGAGAGAGAGGAGAAAAGAGAGAAGGAGACGAGAGAGAGAGGAGGGGAGAGAGAGAGAGAGAGAGAGTGGCAGATCTGAAACACACACACAACACATACACAAGCACAACACACACACACCACACACACACACACACACACACACACACACGCACACCACACACACACACAACACACACACACACACACACACCGCACACACACACGCACCACACAAACAACACACACTTAGGGAAAGCAAAAGAGAAAGTACTTCACAGCCAGTTCTCCATTGACCCCCCGAACAGTGACATGCTGCATAATATGCAGTGTGACGCGCACTCAGGACTGCGATCGTTACATAAGCTCACGAACAAGAGTCACTTGAATGAAACGCAACTGCGCAGTGACTGCCACCGTTTCCGGTTTCTTAACAATGCACGTGTGACCGTGACGTCTGATCAAACGTCCCCATAAGTGGTAAGAGCAAACGAGTGATAAGAGGCTCTTGAGGATACTAAATTGTACGAGGCTTTCAACCTGATTTCATTTGCAGTTGTGCAGCAGAAGGATACGCATCTGCATGATAGTTCAGCGTTAAACAGTTCTAGGTAACTCCGACTACTTTGCCAGTGGGGAGGATGAAGATGTTAGAAAGTTTGTGCTCTCTGCTTTTGATGATCACCGGAGGTGAGTATCTCAGGATGAGAGAGAGAGAGAGAGAGAGAGAGAGAGAGAGAGGAGAGAGACAGAGACAGAGAGAGAGAGAGAGAGAGTTTACGTGTTATCTTTATGCTAACTTTTGCATTTTGATATCTACAGGTTTTCTTCGTTGGTCCTTCCTTTTTTTCTACTTATCCCCCCCCCCCCCCCCTTTCTTTCTCTCATGCATTCTTTATCTAATGCATGTGTTGGCTGCTTTCTGTTATTGATGCGATTGTTGTTTCCATGTTTTTTCAATTTTCATTTTTATTTATTCATGCATTTTTTGCGTTGGATTAATTTGATACATGTAAACAGTTATAAATGAAACAAGATGCAAAACATATAAAATGTACTCCCAGTTTATCCTATTCCATAAAGAGAGGAAAAACCGTCTTGGGCTGGTGTAACCATTAGTAATGGCTATTCTGGTAAACATTGGCCATCATCTGTGACCTATAATGAACATACTTACAAACTTTCAGAAAGATCGACCAAGTACTTTCTGAGATTTTCCATAAAGAAGAAAATCATCATGGGCCTTTAGCAACGGCTATAACGGTAAAGTTAAACATTGGGCATCATCCGTGACCCATAATGAACATACCTACAAATTTTCAGAAAGATCGACAAAGTACCATCTGAGATATTCCTAAAGAAGAAAAAACCGTTATGGGCCATTATTGCCGTTAGTAACGGCTATAACGGTAAACATAGGGCATCATCCGTAACCCACAGTGAACATACCTGCTAATTTTCACAGAGATCAGCCAAAATACTTTCTGAGATATTCCAGAAAAGAAGAAAAAAACCGTACAGGCCGTTACAGCCGTTAGTAATGGATATAACTGTAAACTAAAAACATCGAGCATCATCCATGACCCATAATGAACATACCTGCTAATTTTCACAAAGATCAGACAAGTACCTTCTGAGATATTCCATAAAGAAGAAAAAGCGTTACAGGTCATTACAGCCGTTAGTAACGGCTATAACGGTGAATTAAAACATCGGGCATCATCCATGACCCATAACAAACATACCTACACATTTTCAGAAAGATCGATTGGCCCAGTAGTTTTGTCTGGAGCGAGTGGAACACATGTTGACCATGGACGGACGGACAGACAGACAGACAGACACACACACACACACACACACACACACACACACGCACGTACACACACACACACACACACACACACACACACACACACACACACACACACACACACACACACACACACACACACACACACACACACACACACACACACACACACACACACACACACAC
>JADBJO010005379.1:131169-148669 GCA_016801955.1 Conus betulinus | reverse complement strand
GCAGTCCCAGCCTTCATTGTCGGCACATAGCCGATGCTGAACAGAGATGATTCAGGAAACAAACATATACGTGTTTTTCAGTGGCGAATTGTAAAAACATTGTCCCTTTCCTTCCTCACAGTCTGTCTCTCTCACATCTTGTTCCTTCTGCTGCTTAGCATCAACTCACTTCGTTGTTTCATTATGAAAAAGTCTTTTCTTTGATAAAGAGCAACCAAGAACCGTCTCTTCATTAACACTGGTTACTCTCAAATCACCGTATGTTCCCAGACTCCCAGAGGTGATCAGCCAGAAAGCACCGATTTCCAGGAAGGATTCTTCCAGCTCCTGCTGCCCAACCCTTTGGTGGGGGGCAACTACAGCTGCAGCCTGCCCCCCACACAGGCGGCGGCCAGGTGTCTGGCTGGACACTCTCCTCTGCTGGACACTGTGTCCGTGGAGGTGGAGGAGAACGCAGGCAGGTTCCTGCTCCTGGAGGCCCAGCAGCAGGAGCTGCTTGAAGAACTGCAGGCCGACAGGGACACCTGGAGGAGGGCCATGGTAGACGTGACCAACAAGACGGACGAGCTGAAGAACAGGACGGACGACCTGGAGAATTGGCGGGGTAGGGGTGTGTGTACGTGTGTGTGTGTAAGTGTGTGTGTGTGTGTGTGTGTGTGTGTGTGTGTGTGTGTGTAGTGTGTGTGTGTGTGTGTGTGTGTGTGTGTGTGTGTGTGTGTGTGTGTGTGTGTGTGTGTGTGTGTGCGTGCGTGCAAGCGTGTGTGTGTGTAAGTGTGTGTGTGTGTGTGTGTGTGTGTGTGTGTGTGTGTGCGCACGCACGAGCGTGTGTGTATGTATGTATGTCCCCCCCCCCCCCCCCCCCACACACACACACAATTCAAGCGTAGACTCAAATATTTGCACCCTTTCTTGATTATTATTCACATGATGATGTTACGTTTTCAGCAGTATGTTTTCTTACACAGCCTTTTTTCTCGTTTTGCTTTCAATACCTGCATTGGTGGTTTTTTGTGGATTTCTGTTTTTGAACCCTTGTGGTGAAACACCTTAGGATTATGATGATGATGTGATGTGTTGTCCCGTCATGTCTGGCAGATAAGTAGGCAGGCAGGCCACCTGCTAATGTGGGTCTTCATGTGGAAATGAAGACCACATTCTGGGGCACTAAGTCGTCCCCAGACGCTGCATAGAATGGAGTCTGCAACGATGGGTCCCATTTTCTCTGATTCCTCATTTCCTAGATGGCAGCTGCTCTGTTGCTCAAGAATGTCTTTGTATCCTGGGTACACCCGTTGCTTCCACTGTTCTGTCAAGGGCGACATCTTCCCAGGAAACAGTATCGATATTGCATCTTCTGAGGTTGGCCTTCAAGGTGTCTTTCTATCTCTTGAGAGGCCATCCTTGGTCACGTTGTCCTTCCTCCAGTTATGTACAGATTAGCATCTTTGGAATTCTGCTGTCCTCCATACGAACTACGTCTTCTGTCCATCGGAGCTGGCTTTAGCTGAGTATACTCTCAATGCTGGGTAGGCCATATTTCTTTTAGACCTGCAGGTTGGACACTCTGTCTTGCCATTTGATGCTGCAGGTCTTGTGCAAGCATCGTTCATGGAACTGTTCGAGTTGCTGGATGTGTCAGCGGTACGTGGTCCACATCTCACAAAAGTACAGGAGAGCACCAGAACCACACAGCTCTATAAACGGATATATCTTTGCACGCAGTTTGATGCCATGGTCTTGCCACAAACTCTTTGAGAGTCCGCCAAAGTCAAAGTTGGCCATTCACATGCGCATCACTTCTGCATCCAGAGATCCGTTGCTGCTTACAGTGCTGCCCAAACAGTAGAAATTGTTTTGATCTCTGTTGTTTGATGACGGCAGGTGGTGGTGGAGCACTGCCAGCTCTGGACAATGAAGGCTGTGACATGGCCTCAGTCTTACCAAGACTGATTGTGAGTCCCAAAGCGTTGACATGCCCTTGCAAAGCGATCTGTGATGCATTGGATGTCTTCATGGGAGTGCGTGGCCATTGCACAACCATCAGCAAAAAGGATCTCTCCCATCAGGACATCAAATACTTTAGTCTTGGCCTGAAGCCAGTGTGATCAACAGTGTCGAAGGCCTTGGTGAGATCAACAAACACCGTGTGCTGCTCCTGATTCTGCTCACGGCATTCTCCTGTACCTGGCGAACAGCAAACACCATGTCGGCTGTGCCCATGCCTGCGCGAAACCCGCCCTGCAATTCAGGGATGATGGGGTGTGCTATGTGGGTGATGAGTCTCTTTAAGGTGACTCTGGCACGAATCTTTCCTGCGATGCACGAGGGAAATCCCACGATGATTATCACCGGACCTTTTATCACCCTTCCACTGGTTGATGTGTACCATAGGGATATAGACTGTGGTATATCTCTATTTAATGGCAAAGAGAGGCGGAGACAGTCAGTCGCGTCCCACTAATGAGTCTGAGTCTGCGGACGACAGGCATCAGAGCAGGCAATTTGGATGGTTCTGTTTTCAAGGTGGACTTCAATGGTTGCAATACGCGGCTAGTGAAGGATTCTATGTTTTTGATCTAACGCCCTAACTTTTTATTCCTTGCCCCCCCCCCCCCCCCCTTTTTTTTTTTCTTTTTTTCTTTCTTTCTTTCTTTCTTCTTTCTGTGTTTCTGTCCTTTTTAATCTTTGCCAAGTCATTATTGTGATGACGGAGGAATTGTTAACCTGCATTTTTGTTCTCCTCCACTAATTGTTACACACACACACACACACACACAACACACACACACACACACACACACATATATATATATATATATGCATGCATATATATATATATATATATATATATATATATATATATATATATATATATATCAAGAATAGTACTAAAACGCCTAATAAAATTTT
Source organism: Conus betulinus (assembly GCA_016801955.1). NCBI lineage: Eukaryota > Metazoa > Mollusca > Gastropoda > Neogastropoda > Conidae > Conus > Conus betulinus. Next base: position 145,759 of record JADBJO010005379.1, on the reverse strand, counting down.
TAAAGTGCTCAACCCCTTGGGGAGCAACATCTGTTAAAATAGTATGGTAAAAAACTTCTTTTACCATACTATTTTAACAGATATATATATATATATATATATATATATATATATATATATATATATATATATATATATATATATTTGTTAAAAATATATGATAAAAGGAAGTTTTAAAAGTCAACAGATCTGTTTCGAGCCAGCGCTCTCGTCAGGATGGTTTTGGGGCGCCTACGCTGGTGTTATATGGCCTGATGTCACTGTTTGCACGTGCGGATTGGCTGCACGTATTGTTCGTTTTTTTTGGGTTGTTTACAGTTCAGGGTGCGTTTGCTGACAACGATTTTCATTTGTGCCTGCAGTTGTTTACTATTTCTACTTTAGTATTTAGGGTTGCTAAGTATGGTTTGCATAGTATTAACCATTTTTCTGTTGAACATAGGTTGCATCTTTTTGAAATGTTGTTGTATGGTGATGCCCTTTTTATGATTTTCCAGGATATGTTATAGTTTATTTTTTTGTTTTTTTAGTCTCCAAATATATTTGCTCAGTTCTGTTTGGTTTTTTGTATATTTTTCTTTGTTGAATGACTGTTTATGGTTTTGCGTATCTGGTTTTGAAGTGATTTTCAGTGATCCCTATGTATGTTTCTTTTTCATTTTCTGATGTCACAGTGGCTTGGTATACATTGTTGTTATAGAGGCATTTGTTGCTTAAGGGACACTGTTCTTTTTTAGCACAATTGCAGGATTTCCTTTCTTCACCCTTCTTTGCTGTGTTGCTTTTCATTTTGTTGGATGAATCAATTATATTTTTAAGGTTAGGCATGCATGAATATGATAGTTTGATGGTGTTCTTGTTGAATATTTTGGACAATTTGTGTGTCTTTTGGGAAGGATGCTGTCAAAATTTTTAAAAATCTTTTCCCTACGTTTGTTTTTACTCGTCCATCATATGGAGGGTTGTACCATGTGATTTTCCTTTTCCTGCTTTTTTTGTTTTTGTTCATGTTGTTATCTGGGTTGTATTGTGGTTTGTAGCTGTAACCACTTTTTTGCAATGCCTCTTGGTATTCTGCTGCTGCATTGTTGAATACTCTTTCATTATGTGACAGATTAGTAATCTCTTGTTTATGCCATTGGGTATGGTTTTTAGTATAGATGGTGGGTGGTTGCTATTGATGTTTACATAAATGGGTGTGTCATTAGGTTTCTTGTATGGTTTATATATCAGGCCATATAACACCGGCAGTAGGCGCCCCAAAACCATCCTGACGAGAGCGCTGGCTCGAAACAGATCTGTTGACTTTTAAAACTTCCTTTTATCATACTATTTTTAACAGATGTTGCTCCCCAAGGGGGTGAGCACCTTAAGATTTTTTATTAGGCGTTTTAGCAGTATTTTTTTAATATATATATATATATATATATATATATATATATATATATATATATACATAGATGTATGCTTTCATGAAGCTAAAATTTTTGTTCTTGCTTGTTCTCAGATGACGCTCTTCGAACTTCTAAGCCGGTAAGCTTTCACGCCAGACTGACCCGTAACACCGAGTTCTCCAGCGGTACCCGCCTGAAGCTCAGCAACGTCATCAACAACCAAGGTGGAGGCTACGACCCTAAGGCCGGCCAATTCAAGGCTCCTCTCAATGGCACTTACTTCTTCATTGGCACCACGGGGTCCTATTCTGGCGGAAACTATGCCAACATGCGCTTGATGAAAGAGGGGTCTAAGATGGCAGAGACTTATCTCTACTTCGATTCCAGCTACCGAAGTATGGGTTCCTGTCATGCGACAGTGTCTCTGTCCGCTGGGGAGAAAGTGTGTGGTTGGAGACTTCAAGTTCCGGCTATTCCAACAGCTATTTCTCCAGTTCTGTCACTTCCTTCTCTGGCTTTCGCATTGCATGAAGTGGACGCCCATTGTCCATGATGTCTCTGTCTCTGTCACTCTCTCTCCCAATGTTCATTTTAATCTGTCCCAGACAATCTGCATTACTATATGCCTCTGTGTCTGTCTCACTGTCTGTGTGTCTGTCTCTCTCTCTCTCTCTCTCTCTCTCTCTCTCTCTCTCTCTCTCTCTCTCTCTCTCTCTCTCTGTGTAATATTGAGGCTTTGTCTTTCGTCACTAGACACAGGGAGACAGCTCTTAACTGAACTTTAGCGTTGGTGCAGGTGTCAGTCGCGTGTCACAATCATCGGTGCATTGTCCCCTGAGTCAGAGTAACCTGTGCAAATATTACCCATCATAGGTGACAGGTCAGAAGTCATGGACCACTCCAGACTTTGGCACTGGAAGAAGAGACTTGTTTCCAGACCAGAAATCACTGTGAAAGGAGCATAACACTGATGATAAGTAAAGCCATTGAATATCTACCTATACTGCAATCTGAAGTCGAACTATTTCATGGTTTATGAACAGATATGCATTTCACATGACAGTTGTTTATTCTTTTTTAGAAACTCAAGATGTGAATAATGGACAAACAATGTAAAACAAAGTTTGTTTATCCTACATACACCCATCTGGGTGCAAATAATTCAAATGTTCAGACTCTAAAGTCTACGTAATGTGCAGATGTTTTAACACTTTTAGTGTTTTCCATACTTCCATGAAAAGAACCCTTGAACGTTTTTCTATTTTGTGTATATTTTACCATTAGCCTGGAGATTTTTTGTTTATGATCATTCCAAAAACGACACCCCCTCCTTTCCCCTGCCCCCATTAAAATCAATTTGTGACGTACTGGTAGATGTGTGTGTGTGTGTGTGTGTGTGTGTGTGTGTGTGTGTGTGTGTGTGTGTGTGTGTGTGTGTGTGTGTGTTTTCTTCTTGTAATATCAATATAACTTTCTGCTTATTCAGCCATGTATTACCTTTGTTAAATGGCATGAGCGCGGTGTACTGCATTTCTTGTAACCTGCATTTTTTTTCTCATGCTGCTTGAATCAATAACTATTCTCCCAAACTATTATGTTGCCATGTTGTGAAAGTCGCTATGGAATTTCCTTTTTCTTCTGGACTGTTGAATTTTTACCATAAGGCGTAAACCTTCACTTTATGGAAGGGATGTGAAACTGTATGAAGAAACTTTAAGGAGAGCTGGACTGCAGATGATCTTCATGATAGGAGCCCCCACCCCCATCCAACCCCTGGCGCCTTCCCCCACAGCCACCCCACCCCTTGTAAGTATATCCACCTTAAACTCTGTACATTCAAAGAGGTTACATCACATCAATGTCATGCCCTTCTTTACCACCTTTTCTTTCTCCAGCGTCTGGATTTGAGCCTTAATTTCCAGGGAGGTAGAGCAACTGAAGACCGAGTTGCTCGTGGCAAATATCTTTAGCACTTCGCCACTTCGCCAGTGAACGATTGTGGTAGCTCAGAGGGGATGTTTTATGAAGCTTACCCTCGACCAGATCCAGCTGGAACTCCTATAGGCTGTTTCTGTCTCTGACTTTTTAGGTGTGGGTCTTTACGACAGATTCACAGTGTGGACAGGGTGATGAGACGCATGTGGGTCCCTTACGCTAACAGCTGGCCGTAAGCTAACAACAAGACACACTCCCTTGCGGAGGTAGCCTGATCTTTCTTTCCCTTAGCCGCGTGCATGGCACGTGCTGTCCGTCACCAAAGCCACTTCCAGCTAGCACGTGCCCTCAGCAAAATTCCCACACATAGGCAGATACTGTTTACCATACTTACCGGCATGTAGGCTCTCTTCTCGTTTTCTCTCTCATGTATAGTGATCAGGAACAGTGCGAACAGAGGCACGTACAGACCCGGATTCATTTAAAGCGCTTAAAGCAGACCACACTATGGTATGTATTCTTTCATCAGGTGAGGGAGGTTGTATGTTTGAGTTCATTTACCACAATCGTATTTTCTTTCAAAAATGTCCCTTCTTTGCAGAGGATTCTACACTACCCATATTTGTAATTAGTCGACAGAAGTACCAAAAATAAACGCAAACTGTTCTGTTTCAGACTGCTGTAAGGCTATGGTGCTGTTCTTAGCATAGGGGGCCCACAGACACGTATCACAATGCACTTTGTTTCTGATTGAACAAATTTGGTTTTTGTTGGTGCACAACAGCTATGTATGCGGCTGAAATGTAGAAAAATAAATGAATATAGGATCATCGAAATTGCTTAGCGTGAATTTCTTTTCTGATCCATTTTCTGTGTCACACTGTCTGTCTGTCTGTCTGCTGTTCTGCCAGCCTGTATCTCTGAGAGAGAAGATGGACAGACAAGCAGACACCATGATGATGTGTTGTTGGGATCTCTGTGCCCTCCTTCCGTCTTACCTCCCCCCTCCCCCTTCCACTCCCTTCCGCTGATTACTGATTCCGATCTATTTTTGTAGTTCTACTGGCAAGGTTGATTGCCTCTTCCCCAGGGAAATATAGCACTGCTTCACACACGTACTGTAAATTCTAGGCATCTTCCCACGAGAAATACTGCTCTGTCTGGGCCACGTGGTGAGAATGGCACAGGAAGTGGTACTACAAAGGGAGGTCAGTCTTTGAGGAACTTCATCAGTTACTTCCCCTGATGGGGCAGCTGTGATGTCTTTAATAAGATCCCTCTTCACACAAATCCATCCATCTCCCGCACTCTTCCTGTCACACCTGATATCCCCCTAAACTCCCTACCCTAGCCTCTTTCATCCTGGTTCCTCCTCATATATATATATATAACTTTTTTTTCTAATCCTGCCTGTCTGTCTGTCTGTCTGTCTGCCTCTCTCTTAGGCCCGTTGCTGTTCTCAGTTTATGTAAATGATCTCCTCTTTATACTGAGGATTCATGTGAACTCTTTTGTGATGATACCACTGTCCATACAAGTAGTTCCAGCGAAGAAGCTGTTTTCACATCATTACAGAAGAATGCTTAAGTCAGTTTACTCAAACGGACAGCAAAAATGAAATGTTTTCGGTGAACTTGTACACAACAAACAAAATTCGAAGTCCATATGGCAAGCAATAAATGAACTTACGAATAAACTTCACAGTCAAAGAAAAGTCCTATAATCAGCATAACGCCAAATGAACTCAACAAACACTCCACAACAGTTGCAGAACACGTTGTCAAGGAAAAGAATACTGACTCAAATGAACTACTTTAATTGATAAACTTGTGTGTTGCTACGAACATTCGTTCAGCTCCACCTATGACAGTCAGTGATGTTTACAAAGCTTTATGCCAATTAAAGCAGACAGGAAGTCACAGACTCGACGGAATTGATGGGAAGAATCTGAAACTATCAGCACCTGTTATATATAAAAACTCTTACCTACGTTTACAATTTATGCATTTTAATGCCACTTTCCCGCTCAGTTCAAAGTTGCAAAAGTAAGACCCATTTTTCAAATCTGGAGACAAATCTTGGAAATAAAGGTCATTATCATCATCATCATCATCATCATCATCATCATCATCTCTCTGTCTCTCTTTCTGTCTCTGTCTCCTCTCTCTCTCTCTTTTACACACACACACACACACACACACACACACACACACACACACACACACACACACAAACATCACAGTTTTGTGTGTATATAACTCTCTCCCTGTGCATGTGTATGTAAGAGAGAGAGAGAGAGAGAGAGAGAGAGAGAGAGAGAGAGAGAGAGAGAGAGAGAGAGAGAGAGAGAGAGAGAGAGAGAGAGAGACTGGTATACACACAGACAGTTTGAGTGCATAGGTCGAGGAAACAAAACCTTATTCGACTTGAACAAAGTGAGTTTTCATGTCAGAGGTTCAGGACGGAATGAAAAGCTCTACAACCCGAAATCGAGGTAGTAAAATCAAGTGAACACGACTGTTGATTGAGTGACGGTGCTAATGTAGGAGGCATCTGTGGTATTCTGTACTTTCTGGGGAATGTAGTGGTGGATCAGAACGGAGAAGGTGAAGAAGAATCCATTGGAAAATGCACTGTTTTTTAGTGTGTGTGTGAGTGTGTTGTGTGTGTGTGTGTGTGTGTGTGTGTGTGTGTGTGTGTGTGTGTGTGTGTGTGTGTGTGTGTGTGTGTGTGTGTGTGTGTGTGTGTGTGTGTGTGTGTGTGTGTGTGTGTGTGTGTGTGTGTGTGTGTGTGTGTGTGTGTGTGTGTGTGTGTGTGTGTGTGTGTGTGTGTGTGTGTGTGTGTGTGTGTGTGTGTGTGTGTGTGTGTGTGTGCCACTCCAGGCCAGATGTTTGCTGTCGATGAGGTTATTCATGGCGAGGGCATTCAACAAGTGTGCTGGTTCATTTTTCGCAAAACCACCCCAGCAGATATGGGATGTCAAACAACGTCGATTATTCCATAAGAAGCAAGTGTGTGATGTTGTAATTGTTGACCGAAAGAAAAGGCGGGAAATGAATTCAAAGCAGTTTGAATGACAGTGTGAACCCCACAATCAGCTAACAATCTCCACAGATACGTTACTGACACGATACACAGTCGCTAACACTGTGTGTATCTTCCCTCACTCTATCAGTCTGTCCCGTGTTCCCCCGACATATTATCAAAGTCCCGGCCCTTTGCGGTCGGCTGGGCTATAAGCATCAGTATCTTATCTTATCTTACCCCCGCCTCCTTCCCCATTTCACAACTGTTTTTTGTATTTTCGGAACGAAGACATTCCAATGTGAAAATCGTTATGTTGTCTGATAGGCTTATGCTTTAGAACTCGAAAGACGGACACTCAGACAGATGGACAGAAAGAGAGAAACAAACAAACAAAACAAAAAAAAAAAAGAGAAAAAATAAGAAAAAAAAAGAATAATATTATAGAAAGAGAGAAAAAAAAAACAAACAAAGCGAAACAAAAAAGAGAAGAAGAAGAAGAAGAAGAAGAAGAAGAAGAAGAAAGAAAGACAGAAAGAAAAAAAACAGAAGGAAAGAAAGAAAAACAGAAAGAAAGACAGACAGAAAGACAGACAGACAGAGAAAAAAAAAGAAAAACAAAAACAAAAACAAAAAATTCTAAAGAGAGAAAGGGAAGTCAGAAAAAGAAAAGGTTATGTACAGACCAGCAGTTTGTGACTCTGTGTCAATTTCACAATCACTGACAATCTGCTGGCGCAATCCGTAACAAATTATTAGTATTTTGAAATCTCGTAGATGCCGACAATCCACTGCACAGCTGATGGGACAGGAAACAGAATTCCCTGTTACTGTTCTGAAAGCTGGAAGAATCAGTTCATTGCTGTGGAAAACTCAGAGGCTTTCGCTGATCCCACTACCTATCAAATGAATTACAAAGCGCTCGGAATTTTTCACTTTCTCCCATCGATTTCTCTTCTGCTGTCTGGAGTGGTTAGAATGATGGCCATCAGCAAGAATCCAGCTCTCTTTTCCTGAAGACAACACACATCTTCTTCTTAAAAAGTGTTTGAAATACCCCCGCCAGAGAACATGGACAAACGAATCACAAGACAAAACACGACGCGTTTTGACCTCTTAGGTCTTCTCCAAACAAGGTAGACAACACTCAGAGAAGGAAAATGAAGAAACGAGTAATCACTTCTTTTGTCAAATTCGGCACATCTTGATCAGTGATTGCTCGTTTTTCATTTTCTAAGACACACACACACACACACACACACACACACACACACACACACACACACATATATATATATATATATATATATATATATATCCCCATATAAATATATGTGGGATATTTCTTTCTCAGGCTTTGAACAAGCTTGACAAAGTTTTTTTTTTCTTTTTGTTTTTTTTTTTATGTTTTTCCTGTGTTTCTATTGTGTTTTTTTTTTTTTTTTAGTTCGTTCACACTTACATGGAGTACAATTGCATCTGTATAATCCACTGTATTGTCCAACAGTTTATTCTTACATTCCTTTATTGTGTAGCACTTCTGACGTTTTACAACGTGCAAGCCATTACCCAAACCTAGTCTCTCTTCACATATGTCATTTAACACAGAATCCGAGACGATCAAAACTTTGGGAGATCGGAGTTGCCGTCAGTTTCATATCTCTCCGAATGTTTTGCTTGTAGAATTAAACCGTTTTTTGTTGTTTTTTTTTACAGCTGAGTGGTGGTAAGGTATTGGGAAACTCTTTTTTATTAGTTTGTTGGGTGCTTCCTGTACTTTTTGTTCTTTGGACAGAATCGATATGGGTTCGACACTTGAGACCAGGATTTTTCTCTTGACGTGACGACGCGAGCACACACACACACACACACACACACACACACACACACACACACACACACACACACACACACACACTCACACGTACTCGAACACTCGTACACACATGCATTCACTCTCACAAACACACGCATACACGCACACATACGCGCGCGCACGCACATACACACCCACGCTCTCTCTCTCTCTCTCTCTCTCTCTCTCTCTCTCTCTCTCTCTCTCTCTCACACACACACACACACACACACACACACCACACACACGAGAGAGAGAGAGAGAGAGAGAGAGAGAGAGAGAGAGAGAGAGAGAGAGAGAGAGAGAGAGAGAGAGAGAGAGAAGAAGAAGAAGAAGAAGAAGAAGAAGAATTAATGAAAAAGGAATTCTGCCCATTATATACAATCTTGTACCCCTTTGCACCTTTCCACCAACTCTCTGTCCCTCTTCAAATATCAAAGGGGGGTCACGAGATTTGACACGAAGCGACAGGGAACTATTAATTTCAGCTGCGGCGCTACACGTATATTGATTAGCTCTGTGTTTGTTTGTTAATTGCACCGGATCTGGAAAGTGTTTCGACTGTATTTGTGGCAAGTACCTTCATGAAGCATCATGCCTTCATCACAGCTCGAGTTTAGGGCAAGATGTGGGTGTTTTCTGTCGGTATTTCTCTCATTTATGGCCAAGAGAGTGGAAAATAGCATCGCCATGCGCGTGAAGACATTGACACTGAAAACGGCGGTAGACGGTGTAACGGTAGGCTGCTCCTCACGCTTTTATTCTGGGGTAGTTTATTGCTCCAGTGTGGCGACGTGGAACAAAATCCTGGGCCACGTAAGGACAGCTACCGCCAGACCTGCCTGAGCTCTGACAGGAGAGCCAGTACTGAGAAAGCAGCAAATTCCTCGGCCAGCAAGCCAACAACCTCCAAGCCTACTGAATCACCCACCCTCATGGATGTCGTGTCTATGCTGCTGCAGGATCTGAACAGCAAAGTGGACAATATTAAAGATGACATTAAGGACATTCGTGACGGTTTTGCTGGTTACAAGAAGAGGTTCAGTTCCTGAAAGGAGAAGTGGCTGATCTTCGTCGAGAAAATGAAACTTTGAAAAGAGGATGATGGACACAGAACGTAAAGTCGATGACTTAGAAGGACGCTCCAAGCGAAACAACTTAATTTTTACGGTCTTCCGCGTAAGCCAAACGAGACACCGGCTGAATGTGAAGGTATCGTCGGCGACCTGCTAGTGGACAAACTGCAGCTGACTGGAGATGTTCAGTTCGACCGGGTCCATCGCTTGAACGGCAAATCCAACTCGCCCGTCATCGCGTGCTGCACATTCTTCAGAGACAAAGAGAAAATTCTAAAGGCCAAGCGTAATCTGAAGGGAAGTGAGGTGTTCGTTGGCGAGGACTTCTCTCTACGTGTAAGAGACATAAGAAAACAACTGTCCCCGCATCTAAAGAAGGCCAGAGAGGAGGGCAAGCGAGCGACTATGGTCTTCGATCACCTCCTTATTGAGGGGAAAAAGTACTTTCTGGGAGAGGGGGGAGCTCTTACAGAGTCAAGATAGGGGGGAGGCCAGCCCAGCTCGACACCGGTGTCATCCTACAGATTTGCACGTGCTAGCTGTGCAGAACGCCAAAAGGCCGGGTGCGATGGCAGTGGTGTGCGGAAACTGTGTTGTGAACCGGTTGACGTTGACGTTGTAAATACTGAGCGCGCAAAGGTGAGGTGGGGGTCATTTGTAAATATGGAGGAAGAATTTATGTTGAATTGTATTGATCAAAATGTTCTAGTTGATATGAATATGACTGATTGTGTTAATGCAGGCGAATCGACCTTCTTATGTTCTGAAACTGATAACATGGATATGTGTGGTGAAAAACAGAGTTGAAGACATTTACCGATCGATATCACGTGACACACAGACCGACGGTGGAAGTTGTAAGAGGGGGGCATCTCAAAAGGAAATCGTTAACTCGGAAAGAGAGGACAGGGGTGGTAACGATGTGTCTGGTGAACGAGTGGAGAGGAACACACTGAGGGGTGAAAGGAAAGATGTCAGTGAGAATGAAAGTGCGTTACATTGTGATGGCTGTGAAAATGATAAAGATTGTGATGTGTCCTTCTCCTTTTTGCACTGGAATGTAAATGGACTCTTGTCTAAATTCAATGATACAGACTTTACTCCCTATTTGTTGAAATTTGATTTCATATGTCTTGTCGAAACCTTCGTAGAGGATTTCCAAAACTTAGTATTTCCAGGCTATACTATTTTCTGTAAACCAGCAGCAGTTAAGTTTTCAAAACAAGGAAGATATTCTGGTGGAGTTATATGTCTCATTAAAACTGAACTTACACCTTATGTCCATGAAATCAAGACAGACTCTCCAAATATTCTTTTATTTTTAGTTGATAAGGGTGTTTTTGGCTTTATGGAAGATGTATTATATGTATGTACATATGTTCCACCAGAGGGTTCGCCATATTACACTTACTTTGATGTTGAAAATGGTATTAGTGAGCTTGAAGAATGTCTTTTGATTCTCTACTTGAGTTTGAGGATGTGCATATAATTCTGTCAGGCGATTTGAATAGTAGGACTTCTGATATTTTTCCACATATCTTTGATGAAAAAATGATGTTTATGATCACCTTGTTTATGATTGTTCTTTTTCTGCTAAAGGCATGAGAAAGTCTGCAGACAATGGTATGAATAATTATGGAAAATATTTGTTAAATATGTGCACAACCTTTGGACTGTGGATTCTAAATGGCACATGTAATGGGGATGCTGACGGCAACTATACGTTCATATCAGAAGCAGGATGTAGCGTTAATGATTACTTTCTTCTGTCTAAGGAATTGTTTTTCGGTTTCGCGTCTTCATGTGAAATGGTGATCTCAGAGAGAATAGAATCAGATCATTTGCCAATCGAATTAAATTTTAGATTTTCTGAAAGAAAAACCAGATCGCAAGTAAATCCCACAGAAACAGACCAAGTCATTGAAAAGTTTGTGTGGACAATGATTTAAGGTCAGTCTATACTCAGAAAATGACATCAGAAGAAAAAACACGGTTGGTACTTGATCGTGCCCACAAGTTAATTGATCATGACTTCAATGGTGCTTTGCATCTGTTTATGACTGATTAAAAAGCAAGCAAGTTGTATGAAAAAGAGAATTAATCTAGCAAAGTATGACAAAAACAGTGATTGGTATGATAAAGAATGTAGGTTAAGCAAAGTTAAGGCAAAAAAGGGCTGCTTGCGATTCTTAGAAAAACGAGAAGGAAAGAAGACCGTGATGCCTACTGCATAGCAAGAAGAGAATACAAACATCTGATAAAGAGAAAAGAAAAACAGTATAACGATATGTTGTTAGACAGACTTATTTCATCAGTGAACAATCAGAGAGAATTTTGGGAAACTGTGCGTAAAAATATCCTTTAAAAGAAAACGTGTTCAAAATAGTCTAACAGTCGATGACTGGTTCAAACATTTTAAAGATTTACTTGAATTAGAAATAACAACAGATGTTATTAATTCATATGGAAATGGCAATGATATCGATGAGGAGGAAATTAGTTCTATAAACCGTCCAATAACAATGAAGAAGTTCTGCTAGCTGTGAATAGGTTAAAAAATGGAAAAGCTGCCGGACCGGATGAAATTATGGTGAGTTGTTGAAGTATGGTGGGGACCGAGTTGTTGACTTTTTTGTAAAGCTTTTTAATACGTTGTTTGATAAAGGCGTGTTCCCGGACAACTGGACCAACTCTATAGTGCAGCCCTTGTTTAAGAAGGGTGACGTTAACGATCCAAACAATTACAGAGGCATTTCACTGTGTGATACGAGCAGTAAAAAATTTACAGCACAATTATTAATAGCAGACTGCAAGAATGGATAAAAGAATATAATCTGACTGGTGAACATCAAGCAGGATTTAAGAAAGGTTACTCTACAGTTGATCACATGTTTACATTATTGGCACTCGTTCAAAAACAGTTTTGTTTCAATCGTAAATTATATGTAGCCTTCATTGATTTTGAAAAGGCTTTCGACTCTGTTGAAAGGAACTTATTATGGCCCATAATATTGAAAAATGGCATCAAAGGCAAAAGATATTTAGGTGTATTCGTAGTATGTATGACAATGTCAAAGCCAGAATTAAATGCGGAGGTGTGACTGATTACATCAACTGCACCCGTGGAGTGAAACAAGGAGATGCCTGCAGTCCTGTCTTGTTTTCTTTATTCATTAATGAACTAGCATTAGAGGTGATAAGGAGAGGGAGACATGGTGCAATTTTACGTCTGACTATTTTGAATTATTCATATTACTTCTGGCAGATGATGTGGCCTTACTCTCAGAGACTGCCACTGGCTTACAAACACAGATTAACAGTCTTCAACGTGCAGCTGCAGCTTTGCAGCTGAAGGTCAATATGAATAAAAGCAACATAGTGGTATTCAGAAAAGGGGGGTATTTAGCTGCCAGAGAAAGGTGGACCCTACAACGGGATTGTTATGCCTGTTGTGAATGTTTACAAATACCTAGGAATTTATTTTTCAACAAAGTTAAGTTTTGTTGCTGCATGTCGTGATCTCAGTAGCAGAGCAAAAAACGCGTATTGTGTATTTTACAAAAGTTATTTAAGCTAAAGTGTTCTTCTCCTTCTTCCTTTTTTAAGTTATTTGACTCACAAGTTCAGTCTGTTGTTCAGTATGGTGCAGAGTTATGGGGCCTTGACAATGCAGCACTCCATTGCGAAAAGGTGCATTTATTTGCTATTAAGAGATTCTTGGGAGTAGAAATGAGAACACCTAATGACATGGTATACGGAGAAACAAATCGATATCCTATTTACATAAATTCAGCTGTAAAGTGTGTTAGGTATTGGCTAAAGCTGACGAGGATGGACGAATGTAGACTACCTTTTAAGGCCTATAGAATGCTTTTCGATTTAGATTTGCGTGACAAGAAAAACTGGGCTTCAAATGTTCGCTGTAAATTGTATACGTTTGGATTCGGATATGTATGGCTCAATCAAGGAGTAGAAGGGATAAGCGAGTTTCTGCAAATGTTTAGGGAAAGGTTAATTTTGTGCAGATGGCAGGACTGGAATAGCCATATCAATAACAGTGACAGGTTTAACGTTTACAGAACCTTCTGTACTATTCCGGATGCTAAAACATATTTATTACTCAATTTGGACAGATATTTGAGGCATGTACTGATAAGATTTAGGCTTGGTATTTCTGAAATCGAGGTACACATCGTAATCGTCATAGACAACACAGTGAAGGTGACTTACTATGTCCACTTTGTCAAAGAGAGAAAGAAGATGAGGTACATTTTGTTCTATGTTGTCCTATTTTAAACGACTTAAAGAGCACAATACATACCGTTGAAATATTATAAGGTACCAAATCAGTTCAATTAGCGTTGCTTATGGCATGTGTACATGAAAAAACGATCAGAAATTTGTCAATCTATCTTTACAAGGCTTTGAAATTGCGTTCTATTCATCTCTTGAAATTATTGCAAAGTGTATTACGAATGATGTCATTGTCCGTATCCGTCTCTCTCTCTCTCTCTCTCTCTCTCTCTCTCTCTCTCTCTCTCTCTCTCTCTCTCTCTTTCTCTCAACAACAACAACTCTACAGAATAGTCCCAACCACCAGCAGCTATGCAAGGAGAAATAAAGAACAGACACTTTATTGATCAACAAGACTTGGGCAGACGATTCTGACAGCCCCAACATCCGCAGGGGAATAGCATTTTGCCACCAAAAGACAACTCTGTCTGCTCCTCCGACGCAAAGATCACAATTCTCCTCCCAGCAAGAATAATTGGAGCAGACAGATGGACAAACGCAGTCGAACGGGCAGCGATAGAACCGGTATTCACGTTAAGCCGATAGCAAGACGTAAGAGAAAGGCAATTTTCCAAGAACAGAGAGAGAGAGAGAGAGAGAGAGAGAGAGAGAGAGAGAGAGAGAGATGTCCCTTGTGTTACCATGCTCATGACAAACTGTCATGGTGTAAGTCGGATGTCGGCTCAAGCAGGAATCTGACCCACACGAGCTTTAGTACTATCATTTGTTTGTCTCTCTACCTCTTCCTCCTTCACCACTTCTTCTTCTTCTTTTTCTTCTTCTGTTTCTTCTTCTTCTGCTTCTTTTTCTTCTGTTTCTGCCTCTGCTTTCTCTTCTTCTTCTTCTTCTTTTCTTCTTCCCCTTTTGTTTCTCTTTGCGGTCTCCATTTTCTATACCCTCTCTGTGGTCTAACACCCACACCACTTATACTCCCACCCACGCGTCTCCCACACCACAGTCCCTTCCCCTCTTTCTCTCTCCTCCACCTCCGCTTTCATCTCCTGCTCTCCTCC